>OMNW01004525.1:1924-21239 GCA_900303245.1 Selene dorsalis | reverse complement strand
CTTGTTCTCACATTCGTCACCCATCCTCCCCTCTCACTGAGTTTCCTCGCTTTCACAGCTGTGCCGTGCACTGCTGTGGAGGAAATGTTATTCCTGTGCTCAGGCAAATATGTGGGTCTCTTCCAATCGTTCAGCTCCTTTTGGAACATGCAGAGCCACATGCACATCCAAACTGCATCTTAGGGGACCGACAAGTGTAACTGACAACAGATCAGGATGAGAACATGATGATGATGGGAGAAAATCACTGGAACAAACTCTGTGTTTGCACAATGTTGGTTTTAGCTTACCTACAATTACGTGCAAGCAGATTCAGCAGCCAAGACTTTATGTTTAGTGGTTTTTAGCATGTATCTTTGTCAGTGTTTCACACAAATGACCTGGGGTCGCAGCTCAAAGACAAACCACTTCAAAGGGGCTTTTCATGTCATTAATTTCAGGCGGTAATAAACAGTCCTTACAATGTCTTTTTCAGCAGATACACACACAAGAAGAGGTCAGCTGACGCTGCACAGGGGAACTATACACACAGTTGCCTCACTATGAATCACAAAAGCAGTGACATCAGGCCAGTGTGACTGCGACTGGTCACTTTGTGTATTGTCAGAAATATTTTGGGATGTTTGTGCATGAAAGTGTCTTAAGTAAAGCACCAGGATTTTAAAACGGGTAGAGAGTAGGGGGCCAGCGCAGGGAGGATACAAATGGTGTGATGTGTGATCTTGCATGCAGCTGCAGTTTGTAGACGGGTGATTCATACAGGTAAGAATCCACCAGATGCTATCAACATTTTGAACACACATCCTTAGTTCTCAGACAATGTGTTTTCTCTGTAATTTCTTTGGTGACCCACAACACACAACTTACCAACACATGTACGCCCATCGTGGCCAAACTTGTAGCCACTTTGACACTGGCAGCGGTGGCTTCCAGGCAGGTTCACACACTGAGAATGAGCACCACATGACGACAGACCCTCTGCACACTCATCTATGTCTGCAGTGAGGGAAAAGGAGACAGGGTAAAGGCTGTAATTAAGGGTCATTAGTGGTATATACATTGTGCGCCTGCTTGTTTGTGTTACTATAACATGTACACCCCACACCTGGATGGTCCTCTGCATTCCTACACACCTTGCGCAACACTATACAGGACTATCTGAGCGAGAGAGAGACATTGAGGCCCAGCCATGGGAACGAAGGCTGAGCCTGGGGCTTTCCTAATACTGTCAGCAGGAGAGAAAGACCTGCTGCTGGGCTAATGACAGGCCATGCTCCAGCTGAAAACCCTACAAGTGCCTGTTAACTAGAGCATTAACCTGGAAGAGGAGGAGGAGGAGGAGGAGGAGGAAGAGGGAGGAGAAGGTTGGGTGAAGAGAAAAGAAGAGAAGAAAAGGAGGTAAAGATGGGAGTACAGATGATGCCTTCCATCCAGCCTGTACTTGACCCTTTACGTGTAATGGACACATGTTGACGAAACACAGACACACTCCCTTGAACTGTCTTTAACTCTCTGTCTGCATGTGTTTGTGTGTGTAAGTGTGTGAGGGAGTAATTAGACTGAGCCAAGTGGAGCAAAGCACCATAAAACACCCTGTAATGTACATACACTGTTAAGATTCTGCAATGTATATCCAGAAAGACTTTTTAACAGTACACTGTGTGTGCACATGCCCATATAAAGTGCCAGACCACCGTACCATAACAGTTGCGTCCATCCCCTCTGTAACCAGTTGCACACTGGCACTGGAAGGCCTGACCCTCCAGTGGGATACACTGAGCTGTGGTGTCGCAGTCGTGGTTCCCAGCGTAGCAGGGGTTGACCAGCTCCGGCCTTGTAGGCTCCACTGCAGACAGGAGGAGAGACAGATGAAATACCACAAGGGATGAAAGAGGAAATAGCTTGAGATATGCACATTGATGCTCGCTTACACGGTTTTTGTCAATTGTTGATCCTTTACTTTACTAAAAGCTACATTACAAAATTGTAAAAAGGTGGTGCATTTAAAATTAAAAAGGAATAAATTATAACACAGATGTGAGGAGGATTCGGCTGCACAAAGAAAGTAAAGTCTTGCACAACCAGAGACACATGACAAGGAAAACCTACAACACCCCAAATGTCCTGAATTGAGATGAACTGAGATGAGGATTATTCAACAGTAAAAGTCCAATGATTAGAGCGATGATTACAGGACGGCCTAACCAAACACACATGTACAAATCACTCCAGACAAAGTCCCATAGGACGGTTTCCTCTTCGGAAGTGCCTCCCTTCGTGTTCTCAATATTCACCATATGGACAGGGTTAGACACACATACACACAAGAAGAGACAGACACACACACAGTACAAATGAGCAGATGCGTGTTCAGTCTTTCCTCAGACCACAACAACAACAAATAATTTCTGCAGAATCAGGAAGAAAAACAAAAGGAGGTCTTTGTGAGAGATTATAAAAGACTTATAAATATGATTTAAATTATGTACTGCAGAGTGCTACACCACAATCAAACCTGACAGTGTGTGTTACTGTCTGTACCAACTGAATCTGATCCAATGCACCAATGAAATACTGTTCATGTTGATTTCCAGCATTGTTCTAAAAAGCAGTTTATCTGATCATTCAGTTAAACAGAGGATTTGGTGTCTCGTGGTTTAACTGAAACTCCAGTCTGGTTCATCTTAATGCAAACCACCAGAAGAGGAGTCACATTCACATGTATAATATCTGTACTTAATTATGTTTGACTGCTTAACACACACTTACACCTAGACAAAATCAAGCATGGCACACACTCAGCTTACTTCCATCTCCTGAGGCCAAAGACCAATTTTGGTTCATTATCAGAGAGCAGGAGAGAGAGAGAGAGGGACAGAGAGAGAGAGAGAGAGAGAGACTCTTCAAAGTCCTGAATGTGGCCGGGAAGACGGAGCGATGAGAGGGTGAGATACACATGGATGGGAGAGAGGACTGAGGCGTAATTAGAGAGAGAGCGAGGGAGAGAGAGGGGTGGAGAACACACACACACACACACACATATATATATATATATATGTACACCCTGACACACACAACACACCATCAAAGCAAAGACTGTAGCTTCCCACCTGTTACTTTTTTTTTGCAAAACACCTCCACACATGCAAACACATTGGTTGTACGAAGGCGTAGATATGACTACAACAACATGGCCAAGGTGCTCCATGTGTCTCTGAAATCCAGTCAAACAGCCATGGTGCAAGGTAAAATTATCTATCAACACTGACTTTTACTGAAGCACTGAAATGACCTGAAATTGAAGAGTGTTTAGAGTGCTGAAAGCAGCATGGTAGAGGGCGTTCAGCCTGAAAACAAAGGGCACCAAGAAATGTCCAGTCTGAGTAACAGACCTGCTGAGTATAAATGAAGAACTTAGACCTGTTTCATAACGAAACAAGACTTGGAAAGCCACATTTATAGCATTGGACCTTTAAAAAATGAGAGCCTTTAATAAGCAGCAAAGATATAATCAAAGATGCTTCTGTGTTGCACAACAGGAGTTGTGGGATCTATTTATTTGAATGGAGCCAGTCAGTCGACAGCGTGAGGGCAATACAGGTCAGTGTGGCTAAACAACACAGGGTCATCCAGCTAAAATAAATAATAATAATAAAAAAAAAAAACGCTGAACTGGGCTCAACTTGTGCCGCAACACACTGTCATCCGATAAACCACTGCATTGGCCAATCAAATACATGATTGTGCACATTCTTGTAGATTACTCTGTAACATGAATGTTGTGAAATCCAGTCTGTGAGTCTAACAATGTGTCTGAGCAGCATTTCACTGATACAGAGAAAGACTGGGCTGCAGCGTGACAGCTGCCCGTGAGGCTTAAGGTTGTCCAGATATTCAACTTACATAACATGTGGTCACAGTGGTGAAAAAGGCAGTTACAACATCTGCTTCAATATTGGATTATGTGCTCTAATAATGCACAAGCAAACTCTTTAACAGTGGAACGAGTTTCTGTTCACTGGAAGTTGAAGATGAAACTTTAATCACGTCCATGTGGACACAAGGTGACGGCGACAGATAAGGGCACTATGCATACATGTTGTCTCTCTCTCTTTGTCTTTCCGTCTCTCTCTACCTCCCCCTCTCTATCAGGTCAACGTCTTAACTTCTGGTTTCTCATGACATCAATGGGCAGCTATTCTACCCAGTAACCCCCCTCCCCTCTAGAAAATCTGTCATTGGCTGGGATATTATTTCCCAGAAAGTGAAAGACCCCTGCACACACACACACACACACACACACCCTATCTCTCATGCACACACCACTTAACCCTGTTTACAAAACCCTTGATCCCCAAAAGCTCTTCCAGCTGTGCACTGGGGTGTACCAGTTTGTGTGCATGTGTGAGATGTGTCATCATAACCTTTTTAATCAACGTGTTGACGTTTAAAAGACAGAAACTTGATCTGGATTCAAAACCTGGGAAAGAAAAATCCACTCTCTCACTCTGTCTGTCCTATACGCTTTCCCTTCCTCTCCATCCTCTGAGGTCTCCTTTCTCTCTCTGTCTCTGTCTGCTTTTCATCAGATAGAGTGGATACAGGAAGCATGACCGGTGTGTGCTGACAGAAGCAGAACATGACATACGCGTGCTGTATTTCCATTTACACATTTCCATATTTGAAAGCCGTTGCTGAGTAGAAGAGGGAAGGTGAAGCAAGAGAAAAAAGTGAGAGAAACTTTGCATCTAATAAAACCAAATTATGATCAATAGCTATAATGATAAGGAATAAACAACTGTCAAAAACAACTGAACAACTACCATGGAGACATAGAGACATAGAAAAGGACACTTTGGATACGGCTGTCAGCTGGAGGTGGAGGTGGAGGTGGAGTTAGCGCGAGTGCACCTGGCCAGTCCATTCAGAATACATTTGAGATCTTTCATCTCTCACTTCATTACTCATCTCCCCCCTTGCATCACATGGTTCTTTTTGTCTGGCTAGGCTTTTCTTTAACACCACCCTTTCAAACATCCACTCACTAAAGTGCACCAACTACTAAAATGTGTGAAAATCCATCCTGCATATTTTCAAATCATCGTGTTGCAGAAGATCAACTCACTAAGTGACACAAACATGATGACTGGTGAGATTTGAGGAACCAAACCACTGTGGTTGAAATGCACCATTTTGTGGCTTTGGTTTTGGGTTCTGGCACCACGACGTACCTTCAGACACCAAACTCAACAATGGGTGGGAGAGGTTTTCCCTCCAAACTCCCATGTGTATTCATTTCTTCCTCACATTGTTGGCCTCCTTTCAGAACAAACTGCATGACCAGCTCACTCTACAGGACAGTATCAACATCTGTTCATATCCAAGTTATAAATATAAATCATCTGTATGAGCAAACCAGATGACTTAAGCAGTGGTGACGTAAATTGTGGTGTAATGATCCTTAAAGTGGTGTAATGTGTCTGCATGAACAGCACAGCTAATACAGACATGTTAACATTGTTTTCCATGGTTTCAATATAATTATGCCCTCAGCTTGTAGTGTGTGTGTGTTCAAAACCAAACTCTGTCCAACTCTGTGCTTTGGCTTGGCTGAGGTTTCTGTGGCAGCGTTGCAACAATTACCAGGAGGTCTGGTTACGAGACTGGGATCTGGAAGAGAAAACCTCACGTTTTCAGCGCCTCCTCTGTGCTCAGCCACTTTACACTGACAGTGACGGTCTGGAATGAATTAACTCACTTCTAAATGATCAGCTGAGGTCAAAGACAACAGCTGGTCAGTGTCATCAGCTGATGCATATCACTGCCAGGCTTATGATTAAAACCGTGAATACAACCAATATCAATGTTATTATTTATGTAATATGGATTAAGATACTTGTCATCATTAAGAGTCCCTCTAACTGTGGTCTGACTCACCTCCGACCGGGCTGATCTTGTTGGTGATGGCATATCTCAGGATGCGCTCTTCCTTGACGTACATCACAAACACCCTCTCCATGGTTACCTGCAGCGTCTCCAGGGCGGCGTGGCTGTTGTCGTGTCGACAGTCCCGGTAAGTGATGTTCTGCTTCAGCTGGAAGGAGAAGGACTCTGAGCCTCGGTCCGCTGAAACAACCGAGTACTCCCTCACAGAGGTGGAGGTGGCAACTGCGGGGAGAGAGAAAATGTTTTTAGGGAAAAGGCGCCATCAGTTGTTACAGAAAGAGTCTTGTGGTTGTTATGGTTACCGGAGGGGTAGTACTGGTAGGTCTCCTTAAAGGGATCCATGGTAACCTCGGATCCAGGGGGAAGGAAGGGCACGGTGCCACTGATGACAGTATCCACTGTGAGGTGGTTGTGGTCGTCAAGGCCACTGCCTTTCTGAGTGATTGACAGACGCTGGTTGCCAGGGTAAAAGACCACCTCCGCATGCCGAGTGAACTCAGCACCTGGGAAAACAGTCAACTAATCATCAATAATACAATCAAAAGTGTATTCATTGATCAGCTGTTGCATATCATACAAAGTAGAGTGTCTGGAACAGTCACATCCCAACAGAACACACGAACACACACACACAAACACAGGTTCACACGCACACACACAGCTGTTTGCTATTAGAGAGGGGAGGTGGAAGACTGATATCACATCACATCACATCCCTGGAGACAATACAGCTGGCTGGGAGTCTGAACACACACACACACACACACACAGACAAGATGTCCTTGCTGTAGAGGAGTTCCCCATCTCTCTACAGATGTGCTCCAGAGTCAAGATGTACAAACCAACACACTGACACACACACACACACAGTTTACCCGTGATTTTAAATCCTCCTTTGCTGTTGGGCAGCTCCAGAGCAAACAACCATCCAAACAGCTCTCCTATTGGTGCGACTGGCATCAGAGCCCAGCCCACAGGCTCAGGTACCTGACCAATCAGCACACAGTTTAGAAAGAGAAAATGACAACAGTTCATATAACAATAAGGTGAGTGTATGTCTAGATAACACAGGCTCCTACCTCGCTGATGGCAGTGTACGCTCTCCCATCTCCCACGACGATGTAGGCATGGAGATCAATGTTGTTCAGCTGGACGGGAGTTGATCCCACGGTCACGGTGCCGCTCACTTTACCGCTGACACGCTGTGGAGCACCTGGAGGAGCAGCACAGTAAAACAATGAAGCAAGCTGAATTTACAGTAAAAACATAGATAAGATTAACATTAATGATGGTGGTCTAACCATCAGGTAGACAGTGGCGTCCGTTTCCATAGAAGCCGGACTGACAGTGACAGCAGAAGCCTGTGGGGTAGTCAGAGCAGAATGCATTCTGGGAGCACTGCTGCTGGAATCTGGAGGAGAAAAGGGGAAGAAAAACAAGTCACATTCATAGCTGCAGATGACTTTGTGAGAAATTATGAGATTTTGTTTCCATAACTCCATTAAGACTTCTGTCAGGTTAGAGGTGGAGAGCGACTGCATGAAAATTATTAACCATCCTGCTGTTATGGCTGCCATATTTTCGGACGTTTGCTCATTTTGTTACTGTACATTTTAGCGGTTTTTATGGTTTAAATAGTACTCCACCAGTTTATTATTCACAATAGCATTTTTTAAGAATAAAAGCAGACCAGAAATATTGTCTTTGTCATTCCAGACATTCTTCTTCCTTATGAAAACATCTCCACACCGCACTGATTTTTTTTCATTTTCAAATGCATAGTTTTCAGATCCCAAGGACACACGCGTATGTGTGTGTGTGATACTCTCCAACACCTGGAACACACTCCGTGGAGCGCTCATTTAAAATTGTGTGCTCTCAGGAGATTAAACATTTACATTGTGGCACACTGTAAATTCTTTGTGCGTTATTATTATGCAGGAGTGCTGAAATTCTTCTCTTAATATAACTCTCATTATGTTTATACATTCTCTTCACATTATTCTTTAAGAATATATACTGTAATTGATTAATATTAGTATTAAATGAACCTTTTTTTTAGTGAGTCATGCTGTTAAGTTCTGCCCACATCCCCACCCAATTATTAATCTAACTAAAACCTCCAATAACCACTCTAAATATGCAGTATACAGAAGTCTGATACCAACAGTGTCAGATCCAGTTGTCACATACCTGGCACAAGTTTCCTTGTTCTCTGTAGTGTACTGAATCACTGAGAAAGACGAGAGAGAAAAGGATGTTTTAACATTATGCATCACATACACAATGAATATGTAAATCATATCCTAATGTCTCCCATCAAAACACAAGTTCGGTGTGTTTAGGAATAACAAGTTTAAACAAGTTCAAATGGAGACAGAACACTGTTTCCATATATGTAGGAATGGACAGAGAGAGGGAGAGTAAGAAAAGAAGTCATAAAGATACAGGGAGATGACTAGACACACACACACACACACAAACTCAATGACATTCATGTTTGGAGAGAATCCAGCTGTTGCAGTCCCACCTCCCACTACCAGTGATCCAGTTTAACACACTCACACACACATGGTAATAGAGATGTACTTAAGGTCATGTGTGTCTACAGTCTGTCTTCTTTTTAGGACTTTTTACATGTGCTAAACATTTGGGATGGCGGTTTGTTCCTTAAATAAATCCTCTGACACACAGGAAGTGATGCACTCCGTCTGTTTGTGACAGAGGGGAAAAAAAGAACCGGGCAGTCAGCAAGAAAACTGGTGGGCACTGGTGCTGAGCAGACGAAAAGTAAAATCATATTTCTGTCACTGCACTGAAACTGCGTCGCAGCTGTGAAAACACAAAACTAAAACTATTGAATTGAACCTTTACTGGATTTTTAACACCACATAGAAGTTACACAACCACAAGTGAGTGTTTCTCTCTCTTCTTCTCTTCTCTCCACTGTGCTTCCTTCGCTCTATTTGTCTTTTTGGCAAATAGCTGATTTGGGATTGCAGCATTCTATCATCCTACAGGGGCATCACACACACACACCCACACACACACACATACACACACACGCACACACAGATGCACACAGGATGTCAGGAAATTTTCTCTACAACACAACACATGCCAATCCTGTGGGGGGAAACTAACATACCATTATACCATTATTTAACAATGTTTTATGTTCTAAGTCTTATAAACAGACTCACAACAGCATGAAAATTGCCACATGTTTGTGTTTTATTAAGTGTTGCGTGTGTGTGTTGTCAGGCATCATTACTCCACTACATATAAACTGGTTTCATTTCATGCATTTATGTTGACTAATTTGTCTTTCTAAGAAAAAACAGAGTTTCATCACTCCAAGCCAAACTAAATGATTTAAAAGATGACCATTTTTTCACACACACTGCAGAGTTTTTCACTCTTACGTAACCAGGCAGGTTGACTGAGAACACATTCTTATTGACGGCAAAAGCCTGTGGGAGTAGTTGCAGCAGGGTTGCACACACACAGACACACACACACACACGCTCACACACCTGGGAGCTGCCCAGTACAACGGCAGTATTGTACTGTCAGCTCTGCAGCAGAGGGTAAGGTAGTGTTACCCTGCTGTTTCTCCCTGTAACCGTCCTCTCATATGTTTACAAGCCATCTGCATCTACATATATATACATATATACAGAGAGAGAGAGAGAGGGAGAGATGTGGTTTGTGTCTTACCTCCTGTGTCAAAGTCAACATCATCTTCATCCACGCTGACTACGTGACCTCCAGGAGAGAGATGTGGTGGTTCATTTCTGGGAGGGGGGTACACCTCCACCACCTCCAGAGGAACCTACAGAGGGGAGATATAAGGGGAATATGCGTTGTGTAATGAATATGTCTCTCCTTCTGTCACCAAGCCAACTCTTTTTAACACTCTCCAGATGCTTTAAAGCAGAAGGCTTTGAACTGTGCATACTTTCAAATTGTATACAGTATATAGGGTTTTGCTGTAGTTTTGCCAGTATTTGTTGATACCACGACGTCGTCTCCAAAACAGCATTCCACCGTGACCGCAGCATTTACAAAATAGACTACAGTTTCAAATCATTACTACGAACCTATGAAAGCACTGCCAGCTTAAACTGCTCTTTTTTCACAACCAATGGCTCAAAGGTTAATTAAGTATTTTGTCTACTTCTAAACAATAACATAAATTTTAGTCTTCAGTGTTACCTGTGGTTGTTGTTCCTGATTCTCCTGAGCACCTCCCTCTGCTGCTGGCTCTGGAGGATTAGGGGGAGCGTACTGTCTCTCTGCTGGCTCTGAGCCATACCTGGGGTCAGAGGTCAGCGGTACATCTTTGCTGCTGTACGGCACCTGAGGAGCAGGAACCTCTGAGGGAGAGGAGGAAGCATCAGGACTTGACTCTGAGGGCTCTCCACCGGCAGGCGCTAGCTGGAATTCAGGGTTCCCACCTGGCACAGGATAATCATCCTCCCCCTCTTGGTTTTCAGAATCAAAGTTATTGTCTGGATAGTCATCATACTCCGGGTACTCAGGGGTGGTCGTGTCCTAGATGCACAAACCATAACTCAGTCAGAAGTTTTCTGCAGATTGTAAAAAGGAGAGGAATTCCTCATGGTAAATTACACGAATAAATGAGAAAAAAACAAACTTACCAGGTGGTGGCCATGTTGTCCAAGTGGTGGAGTAGCAAGGAGGCCACCAATGGACGCAGGAACAATGTTATCAAAGGAGAAACGGTTTCCAGTGTGGAAAAGCCATATACCTGGTATTCCTGTATTACCAACCCTAGAGAGTAAGAACCCAGTGTGAGACAATAGTAAATATTAAGAGCCTTTTGGAGCTTGTCTTAGTTACCTAATTCTATTTCTCAGGTGGCTGTTAAGTGTAGATATCATTATGGAGGGTTTGTACTTACTGGTAAAGGTTCTTAACACTCTGCTCATCAGTTGTAACGCTGTAGTGAGGTCCTTCAGTGCGAGAGAAGATTAAATATGTAACTTCTCCTCTGCTGAAGCCAACTCTTGCAGGAAGCTCAATCTCCACATTATAAGACTCCTATGAGCAGAAAAAGGGCAAAAAAAATACAAATAATATTTTGCTCAGCTGTGCTATAATTAGATGTAACATGAATCTTAATTTGCTCGTGTCGACAGGTCCTGTAGTGGCAAAATACCCAAGATAATCAAGTTGTGAATTAAAGCACTGTATCTGCACTTTACCTTGGGTCTCGTCCCAAAGAAGTTCAGACCACCAGCAGGGTAGAGGAAGAGAACATATGAGTCGGTCTCATCATAACCAATGACAGCCTGGAACGTATTCACCTAAAGAGAAAATACAGACGGTGTTAGCCTCCAATGAAACTGAAGTACTTTTCCATTATTAGTATGAAATTTGCAAACAAAACTCCTTTTAAATCTGCTGGGATTCCTGTTTAGACTTCTCACCCCTCTCATCACCCTCCTCCAACCTCCACCGCTTATTGACATAATGACCTGGGTTTCCAAACATCTATTTTACACAAACGAGCTTAATGAACTGAATCAGTATGAAATGATGAATCAAAGTACTTTTTCTACCACAACCTCTTTTCTAAACAGTGGGCTGTGACCTGAGGAGCTTATTTCCTATATGCATGAGGAGGCGTTCAGCCCACCGCACTTTGCAAAACCACAGTTAAAAAAACACAAATTTAGTGAATGAAGAGACGACTGTGAGTGACCTCATGTTGTTTTCCTTAGGGAGAGAGTCAGATTAGCTGTGCGCACACACACACACACACACAGTCACACAAACAAAGCCATGTACACACACCTCGGTCTCTCAACCCCCAGCCCAGATGTTGATCTCCACAGCTGTCTTCCTGTGTGTCTGCATATTTTTCTTGATGATGTTACATCATACAAACCAGACATTATTGCAACTTAAGAGATGATGTGCACACACACACGTAGGTACACAAACACACACACACAAGTACAGATGTCCCTTCACCCGTATTCATCTTATGTGAATGTATGTGTGTGTTCCTAATTGTTTACATCAACATCTTTAAACGATCTTGTTGTTTGTGGGCAAAGAGGACTTTGTAGCCTCTGGGCTCTGTGTAATTAGTGAGGAGGGGGTCCTTCTTTTTTATCTTTCCCTCTGAAGGAGGAGAAGAAGTTGGAGCTGCAAGAGGGGGATCTGCTTTTTCTTTGTCGTTAAGGCTCCTTCTAGATGTCTGCGCTTCGCTCCCCTCCCTCTTCCTGGGGGAGGGAGGTGGAGAGGGCTGAGAGAAGATGAGAAGGAAGAGAGGAGGAGGGAACAGAGGGAGAGAGGTATAGACAGATATAGAGATGAAAGGACGTGGGCGTTGGTGGAGTTGGGAGAGATAGAGACCATAGGTCTGGTTTAAAATGGGACAAATATGAGGAGTCACAGTTTTCATCCAAAAATCTCAGTCAGTCAGTGTGTGTTCACCAAAATCTGAACGATGCAATTTCAGCTCATTTCCTGAATGAATTATTTTCTGTCGTCAGATAACACACAGTCTTTGTAGGTTTGGTGGCCGCCATCATGTGATGCATTGCCATGTCTCTTTCAACTTTCTGAGATGCAAATCAAATGAGAGACAATGAGTTTGCAGCATTTACATTTACATCAAACAAATAAAACACAATGATTTTTTTTTACTCTGAAGTATATTATTCTCAGCTAAGTTTCATATTCACTGTACAGATGTGAGCTACAGATTGCTCCCAAAATGTTGCACTACTCTACTTACTACTTTAATTTGAGCTCTCCTCTCCACCCCTCCTCTATCTGTGTGGTCATTTGATGTGTTTGAGTCTGTCTCTGTGTGTAAAGGAGTCCTGGTGTGCTTTAAAGACTCACAGCTGGAAGACAACAAATTGTGGCCGACATACATCAAAGACATTGTGTTGTTCAGTATGTATGTGAGTGTGTGTCTGTGTGTGCGAATGTGTGTCTGTGTGTGTGTGTGTGTGTGTGCTGTGACAGCCCCTCTCCACCCCCTTCTCCTCCTCACAAAAAACCCACACACAACCCCTTGACCTCCCTAAAGGCACTTTGTCACACCTTTTTTTTTAAAAAAGCGTCCTCACACTCCTCCTCCTCACACTGACCAGACACATGCACAGACGTTAATCGTCTCCAGCAAATGTTTGTTGTCAGTGTCGTCCCGACTCTTAAAGGTTTTCAGTGAAAGTAGTTTAACAATGTGATTTTATTACACTTCATTAACACTTGTTAAATACCAGGAAGTCACTTCTCCCAAGCAGCTGAGCTCTGATATGGATCAAATCACTGAGTTCGGTATCATCCGATTAACATAAATGAAAACTGACTTTCAAAGTACTCAACAGTAAATCAATCACACACACTTTACACAGTGATTGAAAAGGTGTATGGATGCTGCTGTGGCAGGAGATTGCCTGGAGGAGTGTACAGTTATCCACACGTCCTCAAAAGAGTCAGACTCAGTAATGGAGTGTAGCCATTCAAGGACTATGAGCGTAACCTCACTGCAACGCAGCCCCTGAACCCTATGATGCATCATCACAGTACAAATGCTTAGAAAGCAGAGCTATGATGCAGACGTTGTTAATGACTGTGAGTGCGTTACCCAGTCTTTAAAGTCTGGCAGACCTTTTTGATGACACTAAGTATGTCACTTCCTATAGCTTGGCCTGGCTTTAAACCTGAAGCGGTTGTTATGAGGAGTCCATGCTGGAGTTTGTTACTTCTGTCTTATTTATCATGTGTTTATTTATTAGCAGTCTGGTTTACTCAAATACAGTTTAGTCTACTTCTCCATAAATTAGTTGAGCTGAAGAGTTTTCGACTTGTGTGGGGTTTTGAATTAATGAGTCAACACACTGTAACAAATGTTCTGAATCACATTATAATGATCTAGAGCTGGTTAGACCAGAACATTTCCAAGGAGAGAGACAGAAGGTAGAGGGAGGTTGGGATGAAATTTAGCTACACTTGTTTGCTGGTTGCTGGTTTTTCAGCTTGTTGGCTACAGCACAGCTGCAAACAGACAGAGAGAGAGAGGGAGACTAAGAGAGACACAGCTGCAGTCCAGTTGCCAGCCTCACCAAAGTGCTACAAACGGAACTGCCTACAGCGTGGGAACTGGCACACACACACACACACACACACACACACACACACAGACAACACAGCCCAGGCTTGTGGCCAGGAACAGTCCAGTCAGTCTTTTGCTGTTGTCATATGAAAATCGCTTTTCCGTTTTTCTCCCTGTTATAACTTCAGCTGAACTCAAAAGGATTCCCTGCTCCTCTTAAGCCGGAGGAAATTGTACAGCTTCTTAGGTTATGGAGGTTTCACAAAATCTTTTTGATCAAGTTCAAGAGCACATGGTGAGTAAAACCATAGCTGCTTTTCTTAGATCCTAAAGTTTTGTGAACATAAACATCTAATTATCAAAGCTGTCAAGATCCCTGTGCTCAAGTTTAACTTCATGCGAGTCATTTTAGTGGTTATTATGGAGCCGTGGAGCTTCTCTTGTGTCTGTCTGATGTGTGTATAGATATGGATATTAGCTCGACAGTCACTGATAAACACAACCCGTCTCATGGCGGAAGGACAGGATAACATATTATGAAAGCTGAAGTTCAGTGAGGGTCTGCTCTGAACCAGGATGAACATATTTCATGGGATGCCCCCTGTGTCACTTCAAGTGAGGGGGGGTCACCAGAAACAACAAATAATATGAACAGAAACAAAAGTTCCTATTGAGAAGAGAAGAGACGAGCCAGGCTAGCAGCTTCCCCTGACTTTCATTTACTTCTATTTATTTTCCACATATAGATGAATTTAACACTCTTACTTTGTAGATAACACAAGGTTTACTGTCTAATTGAAAAAGTGGATTCAGTCTAGAGATACTCTTTGAATTAATGAAGATTAAGTGTGTAACAGGATTAGAAACATGCAGCTTTAAGTAAAGCCAGTCAACAGTCAACACTTCCACATATAGAAGGCCATGTTCACTGTGTAAATGACTCTGGTCATTAGCAAATGAGCTACACGGTAGCAGACACAAGGGAATGTGTGTTTTAGGTTTCAAGTGAAGCAATTACTTTCCAATTATGATAATGGCATCTTCAGGACTAATTTGATAGAAAACACAACCCCACTTCTTAGTGATGTGAACCTTCACTCTTTCGTTCTAATTTTCTCTGCTCTATTTTCCTGTTATTTCTTCCTCTCATCTCCACATCTGACCCCCAAACACCACACTGTGGTCTGTCCCCTTCCCCCTCCCAGACGCTATCCCCAATCCCATCACCCCAATACACATCCTGACAAACACACACCTCAGATTTATCAGTTCACACACACATACCACTCTACTCCCCAACACACCCCACCCAGCACCTCTGGCTAATCACATCAAAGGAAGATGCTATCAGTCCAAAGGGAGACCTGCTGAAGCAAATCCTAGCTGAGACCCAGACTGCTCCAAATCTGACAAGACCCTTTAAATAACAAAACAAGCGCCCTCTTAGCACATGTAAAAACATTTTGCACTTAAAGAGGTGGACACCAACTTCCACAATAGTAGATAAAGACTTAATTCCAATACTTAAGGCTCAGAAAAGGCGCAATCACTGTGTTGTCCATTTGGCAGCGATACAATCAAAATGAGCCGTAGCTCTTGTAGGAGGGTGACTGCTGCGTATACCCACTGGACTGTTTGAGTGTTCGGCTTTTGATCAATCAGGAAGAAAGAAGAAGGCATAAGAGAAACCAGACGATGAGAGTAAAGACAAGGACAAACACAGATGAGCGGGTGGGGGGTGAGTAGACAGAGAAGATCTCCTGGGGTTTTTCCTTAAATCTACCACTCCCTTCATCCCTCCATCCCACATGCTACACCCCAAGGAACAACAAAGCACTGTTTGTTTGATCGATAAGTTCAGTAAGTCCGCCTTTACTCACTACTTAAACAAATCCTCCTCTAGGTAACCCTTTATTTAACAGGTCTGTAATTTCTTCATTATTCCCTGGGAAAAGATTCGAGAGAGAACGATGAAATTTGGTCATGATTATAAACAAAAAAACACATCAAGTGTTTATTGCTTCACCTCTGACTCCTATGAAAACAGCTGTATAATGAAAGCACTCCGTAAAGCTGGAGAAAAATAACTCTGATTATGTCATAGAGATGAGTCACTGGAGATGTGCAGCAACAGGAAACGTCTTTTTTGACAGATGCTGAGTTTCACTGTGGTAAGCAGTGGATTTTCAACTCAAGCTTGTTGAGTGGGTATTTGCTCAGGTTTAAATGGGGCTTCACTTTTCCAGAAAATTTCTGCTGTCTCTGTAATTAGGGACAAATTACACGCATCCTTCTCAAGAAAATTCCTAGAAAATTACAGACAAGTAAAATAAAGTGTTGCACAACTGCAGAGGTTTTCAGACTCTGAGGAAGATACCACTGGTTGAGAGGAACAGGTGCACGCCATTGGAGGAAGTTTAAGTCACCAACACAACACAGTTCCAGCAGTAGCTTCCAGGAGCTGCGGTGCTGGGGCACTGTGAATCCCATGGTGCCCATTTGCTGTAATTTGTGTCAAAAATGGCACTTCCTCTCTGATTCATAACTCAAATCTGAACACAAAGGCACAATGTATACAGCTGCTTCTAAAGGTTTTGGACAGCTTCCCCATGAGTGGTCTCCGACTTTGTGACCTCACTGTATATATTTTTAGATTCAATATGACTCAGACTTCCCAAAGACGCGACTATCTCTGATCTGCCATTGTCAATAAACATCTATTAACCAGCCTGGAAATCATAAGGAAATAAACTCAAAACTCCTAAAAACCATCACATTTCTTGATGGTCAGAGTAAACCAGTCACAGTTGTTGCAGCATACACTGCAGAAAAAGAACTGCTAATTGCTAATTTGGCTAAAAGAACAGGGTTCAAGTTGTTGTCCATGGCTGACTGACTCCCTAGCAACATTATACTTCCTGTTTACATTTCCCAAAGTCACAAATTATGGGAACTGCAGTTACAAAATTAAGAGCATGATTATCCACTAAATGGAAGTGGAACAAAGAATAATAATAGGAAAACACACATCGTCAGTAGTTTCTTCAATAACAAAATGCATGTCAAAACTATGATCTGTGAAACTTTTTGAGGATCTTTGGGTGTAAACAGACACTGGGTCACTGGAGATGTGCGTTTTAATAGTAAACCAGGTTATTCACAAAGTGATGTCCAACAGAGCATGACAACATGAATGGCCAGGGCGTGTTTGTGTCTACCTGTGTGTGTGAACTGGAGGGAGGGATAACAAGTTGGGAGGGGAGGGGACACTTTAATGACCCTTAAGGGTGACCTCTGACCTCTTCAAAAGGTTAAGAGGCAGATTAACAGGGGAAGGGGGATTACAAATAGACCCCCCACCCCAGGCTGATTACAAGTGATGCACAACCTCCAGGAATTTGGGATTGTGTGTCTCACAGGGACCAAAACACATTAGTGAGGAACAATAAAGGACATTTGCATTGTGATAAATACATTCATTCAGAGTTAGCGCTCTCTCTCCATCCCTCCATCCATCTTACCTTGTTTGAAGGCCCTGGAGTTGGAGTTTGTCCTTCATACGGCGCCACGTTCTCCCATGTTGCCACCACAGCGTGTGTTGGTGTGAACTTTGCATCTGGGAACCCTCGATGTACTTCCTGGGTGAGCAGATGAATGAATGAATGATGTAGGGGAAGAAGGGGAACAGAAAAAAGGAAAGCCAGAGTGTACAATGGATTGAACTAATGGATGAAGAACTGAAAAAAAAAAAAAGAATAATCCAAATTTGTAGTTCAGTGCCACACAACATGTATTCATTGTAATACATCATTCTAGTCCCTGGTTCAATCGATCAACAATCCACTGTGAGTGATTTCTCTGTTGTCAGTGGAAGGACAGACCTGGGCCACTCGGTTGAGCACGCTGGGTGTTTCTGTCACCCGGTAGTAGATCTGTCCTCGCCCTCCGCTGGTGTCAAGATCAGCCAGGAACGGTGCCACCACAGGGAAATCTGTTGGGAAGCCATCATCGACGTATTGCTTCTCCATCGGCAAATCCTGGGCTGATATGATGCCATTGGTGGCCACCTATAAAAGAGAGTCACGTGTTAATAGTGACCCATTTGCTGCTTACAAAAACATCCCTGTAGACCACCGGGGATCCCTGAATACTTCAAAACCCATCATAAATACCTGGCCTCCTCTCAGAAATACCTGGAACGCCATCATTAACCCTGGGAACCTCCTAATGAACTCATACCCCCTCATAAACTGCTGGAACCCCCTCATGGACCCCAGGAACCACATAATGAATCTGTAGGTTCTACGTTACCCACTGGAACCTCTGGCGCTCCTTCATGGAGTCTGGTCCCTGATTGTGGCTCAGAAAACATTCAAACCACATACAGTTGTTACTGGCTTTGCTCTTGATACATTACTCTGGATAATAGAGCATGACACCCTCTGATTTACACTGTATGTAGTACATCCACTCAAGTACTGTACTTAGAAACACATTTGGGTGTAATTTACTTCCATTAATGCAACTTTAGACTTCCACTACACATTCAGCCAAATGTATCTGAAATTTATGATCATTCAGATTCATGTTTTGGTTTCTATTCATCCACTCAACCTTTAATTCTCAAATTTATTCCTAATTATCAGCCTGTTGAATTTCCACGTTGGTTGGAAACTCATTTCTAACTCGTAACATGGAGAATTAAACTTGCTCTTAGGAGGAGGATGCGACCTTCACATAAGGAAAAAACGGAATCATTTGCAGTAATATTAATGAATCGATAGGCCAGTGATAATGAATCACTCCAGCGCTAATTCAACAGCTGCAAACATCACCTGCAAAATGTTAACCAAAAACATTAAAAAAAAAAAAAAAATCCCCATTTCGACAGTCGCCAAATTCAGCGCGAGATGATCCCAACACAATTTACAAGCATGCAAATGAATATCAAAGAGCTTTTACTTACATAGAGCTGCGTGAAGAGGGAGTTGTAGAAGTATAAAGGTTTGGGCAGGGACAGCACTCTGGACGTTTCATCGTCGCCCTCTGCCAGAATTAAATCTCCACTTAAAGTGCCAAAAGGAAACATATCAGCCCTCTGGATGGCTGTAACCACACACACGCTGCAGCTCCAGCAGAGCGCACACACAGCCAACATTACCCCTCTCTCCATTGTAGAGCTGGGGGGTGCTTGAGCAGCTCTGCAACTGTGAGGCAGCAGAAGGAGAGGGTGTACGGATGGACTCAGGAGAGAGAGGAGCAGAA
>OMNW01004521.1:5882-19918 GCA_900303245.1 Selene dorsalis | reverse complement strand
TTCACTCTTTAATCATCATGTTTTTTTTATGAGCATGACAGTCACTCCATATGAAAAATAAAATAAACCTCTAATAAGCATGAGCCCACTTTCTGATCACATAACAAGTATAAGTTTTGACTTTTAAACTTCTATCTAGCCTATATAATAAACTACCCACCCTTAAATCAAAACCCCCTATTAAAGAAAATATGTTTTCTCCCTGGATCTCCCACTGGACAGACACTGGCCATGTTTTTGAGAGGAAAAGCAGGAGAAAAAGAGATAAAGAGCACGTGCAAATGTACGTGTGTCTGCGTCCTAGTAGCCTATGTGCGAAGAGCCTGTCAGAGACAATGTGTCGAGCCTGTATGAGGGTGAGGTTCAGCCCAATGAAGCACCGCTGTCCCCTCCAACTGCGTCCCCCCACTGTCACCCTGGGACGATGATGCTGACAGTGATTGGTGACTGTGTCCTGCACTCCTCTCTCCTCCCTCCATCCCTCCCATCCCTTGCTCCTGTGCTCCACTTTTATCTGGCCCCACTTGCTGCCCCTGGCTTTTAATGCAGAGCTTGGCTCACCATTAATCAAAGTCAAAGCCTCCCAGTGTCTGGCTGACACAGAGAGAAAGATAGAGAGAGGGAGAGAGGGAGAGAGAGAGAGGGAAAAAGAAGGAAGGAGTAAAAGAGAGAAGAACCTGATGAAAGAATGAAAAGCTTCTTTACCTTAGTATGATTAATCTACTGTGGAATACAGATGAGTTGGAGCATCATTTTACATGTCTGGCACAAACCCGAGCTGCTGTTTTCATCACTGTACCTCCAGTGTACAGTCATCATCATTCATACGGTGTGGTGAAGGGTCAGTGCATCAGATGTGCTGTTCCATATATCGAAAGACTACTCAAGTTATTTAGAATTGCACTTCCATAAAACTGGAGCTGAGATATCCTGACTGAATCATGTATCAAATTAAAAAAAAAATGCCGGATCCTACATTTCCCATAATGCAACTCAAATGTCTTTTTCTTGGTCTCGGAAATATCCACGTTTTGTTGCCACGTATGAGTCGATACTGGTGTATGTAATACTGGAGGCCAAGCTAGAATGAACCTGTTGATAAAGCTTCCTCCAGAGCCACATAGGACATTTAGACACTGTTTACTTAGACTGACAAGTAGCCCCATGATTACCAAACTCATCTTCATCTGTTTGTTATATATTGGTGTTAAGTGTCCAGTTCTCCCCTTCTTCTGTCAATGTGGCCTCTTCTTCATGTAAACTTCCTAGGCTACACTTGAGTGCAGACTGCTGGTCTATGCCTCATGTGAGTACTGTGCAGTTTTCACGTCTGGATTCCCAGCTGCAAGCTCCTGCTCTTACTGTCAATGAAATGATTGGACATAAAGTTGAACTATGATTGGTTAGTTGATTTTACCCCGAACCCATTCAACTCTGTACAAAACAAATCACACATAAGTGCATAGCTGTTTGCTATATTGTTTCAATTGATTTTTCACCTCGTAAGTCTTCACTCAGTTCTATATACTAACATAGCAAAAACAGTTTTTTTGTAGCAAATGTACTAGATGACTGAAATATGGCACTGCCATAAGTATTCAGAGCCTTCACTCAGTACTAGTTCCAGCACCTTTAGCAGTGATTATGGCCTTAAGTCTTCTTGGGTATGACCCCACAAGCTTTGCACAACTGGTTTTTAGGGATTTTCTGCCATTCTTCACTGCAGATCCTTTCAATCTCTGTCAGATTGGATGGGGACCATTTTCAGATCTCTCCAGAGTTGTTTGATTAGGTTCAAGTCAGGGCTGCAGGTGGGCCACTCAAGGACATCCACAGAGTTGTCTGTGCCACATTTCTGCTTGGCGGTGTTCCTCAGGTCAGTGTCCTGTGTTAGTAAAGTGAAGCTTTGGTCCACTCTGGGGTCCTGAGTGCTATGGACAAAGTTGTCATGAACAATGTCTCTGTACTTTGCTCTGTCCAGTCTCTCCCTATTCCACTGGCTGAGAAACACCACCCCCAGGCCTGATGCTGCCTCCACCATGTTTTACTGTTGGGATGGTAATGGTCAGGTGATAAGCAGTGCCTAGTTTTCCTCCAGACATCTTAGCACAGAGACCAAACAAATCCTGTTTTCAAAGGATCAAAGAATCTTGTTTCTCATACTCTACAAGTCCTTTAGGTTGTTTTTTTTTGCAGACTTTCACTGAGGAGAGGCCTCTGTCTGAAGTCCTGGCTGTTCCAAACTTCCTCCATTTCAGAGTTATAGAGGCCACAGTGCTCTTGGGAACTGTCAGTGCAGCAGAATGTTTTTTGTAGCCTTCTCCAGATCTGTGCCTCAACAAAATCCTGTCTTTGAACCCTGCGGGCAGTCCTTGTGGCTGATTTTTGCCCTGATATTTTGTCAGCTGTGAGACATTATATAGACAGGTGTGTGCCTTTCCGCATAAGGTCAAATCAATGGAATTGAGCATAGATGGACTCTGATCATCCAGTCATTCTGTAGAAACATCTCAAAGATGATCAAAAGGGAGACACCTACATTTCAAAAGGTCTAAATACTTGTGTCAAAGAGACATTTCAGTTTTTCTGGATGACATTTAACAAAAAAATGTTTAAAAATAGATTGATGAGAGATAAAATAAATGGATAAACAATTGCACAAGGCAGCAACATAAATACATTGTGGGTGGACAGTAGAAATGATTCTTCTTCACTGGACTTTCTCCCACTCACTGTATAAGCATCCTTTGACAATGACAAACTCTTACCTACTTCTACTGTCACTTAAAAAACTATATGAAGACATCATAATTGACGAAGGGGCTCAGTAGCATTCAAACCCACACATTTATTTTTGCCTGCAGCTAATACCTCACTCTCTGGGTCCTGGGACAGTATCCAACATTTATAAGTACAGGCATCAAATGAAATAAAAATGGCACTCAAGGAGAGCCCGGAGACCCGTCTCAGATGATGAAACTCTCCAATACCCCAGCTCTGATACACAGCAGCAGGAGTGAGAAGGCAACAAGGAAAAAGGCAAACCCCCAGAAAACTAAATGGGAAGACTCTGTGGGCTGTAAACCGAAAAGACATAATGAGTAGTGTCTTGAATGCCCTCCACAGACATGTTTGCCTAACATCTCGTCTGATTTTAGAGCCCCACAGAGCGTAGATCTCTTTAATTCATCTGGTTGTTTGGATTTCAGTCCAGTGCATTGCATCTTGGTATCTTGAGTGAAAACCACTTGGTCGGACTTGCCCATAGAAGGCCAAGGATAGTGATGTTTGCATTTCTGTGGGAATAGCGCTCTAAACAGTGCAGCTAAGTGGAGGAGGATTGTTTGTAGATATACTTGGCATTCTGTGGTCTGAGGGATTGTTGGCACATAATCTAGGTCAAGCGGGCTGTGCCAGTAAGATCATAGAACCGTTGAGCATCAGACATTAGTTGAAAAAGATAGCACCAGTCGTAAGATTTATGGACTTTTTTCCACTCATGAATTGTTCACCAAACTACCCCCGCATAACCACTCAGAGTAGAAAGGAGTTGTAAAATGTGTAAAGGATGAAAAACACCCTCTTCATCTGAGGCACCGGTGGATGTGGGTTAAGTGTCCAGGATGGATTACTTAAGGAAACATGGCTGCCATGTCTGTAGTTTTCCGCAAGTACCTTCATTGCCTGTGTGACAACCATGCATATTCATCTTTGTGGTCTCTAGGATTTTAATAAATTCACTAGCAGCAGAGTGTCTCTTTCCCCTTAAATTAAACCATTCTATTTCACAAAGAGACATAAAATGGCTATTTTTCAATAGCTAACATGGATAAATATGTGTAATTTCAGGTCAGGTGTAAATGATGGCCTGTGAGAGGGCATTATATAACCTTTGTGTGTCTGTATCTATATGTGTGTGTATGTATGTGTATCTCCTGGAGAGCATAGGCTGTGAATGAACTCCTAAATCACACTATCGATCAGTCCCTCCTCACAGACACACACACACACATTCCTGTATGGGCATCATAGTGAGCTCCAGGTAAGTGTGGAAATGGAGTGAGGACCATCCTTTCTGCTACACTTAGACAGAAGTACTTGTAACTTTCCCCACCAGATGACCCGATGATTCAATGTCCCACCTCAGATTCTTTAAGAAACAAAGTGAAACAATCAGCATTAAAACTCACGACTAGTGAAGTGAGGACTTTTTCATTGGCGCCATTTTCGATTTGTGTATAGCTAGACTATTTAATTTATTTTCAAGTCTTTGAAAGGAAATTAGCCAGAGTTCAAAGCCATGTAAAGTCAAATACAGCAGATGTTGTCGGAAGCGTCGGAACATATCAGTTCCCGGTCCCGGTCCCGATCCCGGTTCCGGTCCCGGTCCCGGTCCCGATCCCGGTTCCGGTTCCGATCCCGGTTCCGGTCCCGGTTCGGGTTCCGGTCCCGATCCCGGTTCGGGTTCCGGTTCGGATTCCTTCGGGTTCCGGTTCCGGTCCCGGTTCGGGTCCCGCTCCCGGTTCGGGTTCCGGTTCCGTTCCCGGTTCGGGTTCCGGTCCTACTCCCGGTAGAACCAAGACCAACAGAACCGGAACCAGTACCAGAGCCACAGTGGAACCCGGGCGTTACAGTAACCGGGAGTAGGACCGGAACCCGAACCGGAATCCGAACCGGAACCGGAATCGGGACCGGGACCGGAATCCGAACCGGGACCGGGGCCGGGACCGGAACCCGAACCCGAACCCGGACCGGGACCGGGACCGGGATCGGGAAATTATGTGTAGTATGTAGTACTGCTATGCAGTCACATTACACATTTCAAGCCCTTTTAACATGACAAAAATGACTCACCTTGTGAAGGAGGGATTTAGAGGAGAATGTCAGAAGTGCAACCTTTATCTTCAACCATAACACATTATCTCAGCTACATGTACTCCACATTAAAAAACAAGAAAAACCAAAATAAGAATGGTAAAATTTCAAATTTTGATGGAGTAAAGGAAGAATGGTAAATTTTGTATGTATTGTATTCACTTAAATGTTTAATGTCGTATGCATTGTAGCTTTCTAGAGTCATGATTTGTAAATAACTAATTCTAATCCCTGTGCATTGCCCTGATGAACCAAAAAAAAGATCGTGTCACTGTTTGTACCAGTCATTTTGCTGCTTTAAAAGTGAGATGTAGAAACACTTTGCCTTTATATAATATCATCAATAATATTAGGAAAACATGTGCTCCTCCCTATTCATGTAATCAGCCAATCATGCAGTGGAACATGTCAGTGGCTGTGCTGTGGCTGTTGCTACCTACCCAGGTATTAGCATGGTGTTTCTTATAAAGTGCTCAGTGAGCGGATTCATGTTGGTATATTGGCTTGATGATCCCATTTCATGGTGTTGCACTAGGATTTTACCTCGGGGATCAGTTTTGACAAAATACTTACAATACTTTCCTGTTGCCACTTCATTTACATGGATCTTGCATTCTGTTACACCACCTCTCTCAACCTTGAATAATATGAGGGCGTAGGGCAAGAACGCACCAAAGAATGGACAGGTTTTCAAGGGTCTTGAAAAAGCCAACGGGTTGTATTTATTAGTTCAGCAGTCTCTGTGAAGTGAACCAACAAAATACATCTTAAACAGAGCCCCTTCTTTTAGATTTTGAAGTGCATTATTAAAAATAATCCCCTCTGGATACTTCTGCCTCCTCCATGGCCTGCCAACGAAACCCCCCGTTGAAACTAGGAACAGTGCAATTATCTGGCTACAAAGGGCCACATAAGGCTGGACATAGGCCTGGCAGATTACTGGCAGACACCTCATTACTGAACCAGACTTCAACAATAGGCCTGGGCATTGCTTCTTCTACATCTATCTGTCAAGTGTGCTATTAGCCTGTCAAATGGGGACAGTCAGCACCATTAGGCCACCCTGATAATCAGACCTATTTACTCCCTCATTTTCCCCTCCTTCACTGTCACAGTTTCACAGTCTGGTCAAAAAAAAAGAGAAGAAAAAGAAAAGGCACATGCTTTCTCCTCCCTGCCTTGTCTTCCCTCCCACTGCTTCTCTGACTCATTGTCAGACAAAGACTAGTTCAGTTGGTCATTACATTCTTCACCGTAATCAAACATGGTATGCCGTCCACCAACTAGGCCAAATCTAATTTCAAAATGTACTCCTATACAAAAGAGATCTTGAGGAAGCAATTTCTGCTCCACCAGTCTTTGAGATAAATGTGAGGTTAAGTTAAATCGATAAAGCAGAAATGTAAAATGAGTCTTTCTGAACTCATTTCACATTAGATGGTTCATCATTGGATCAGAATGTACTTGCTGACACCAATGCCCACTGTACGTGACAGAAAACATGACACAGAAAATCACAGCGCATGACCGACAAAAAGTTCGAGGGACCCAAGCTGACAAACTTGTAACTCTTTCTTTGCGGGATCTTCACTAGCATCAACTCAACCAAAAATCGCTTGTCTTTCCCCTCACTGCAACTCCACTTCATGTCTGTTATTAGGTCCCACAAGCTCACGCTGCAATTTTCACGGTCCGCTTCATCCACAGAAACACAGAAAAAAGAAGAGAGCCTCATTTAAATTTTTCACTTGGTCAACATTTGTCCCTTGATAGGTGCTTCTGTGTACAAGTCAAAGACCTACAAGAGCATGAAAAATGCTGTAGCAAGAAAGGATCGGCAAAAGACAATATCCTCCACCTGTCATTTCCATTGGCTGGGCTCAGATCCCATCACAGGCTCAGTTAGAGGATGAGCACACATTCATGCACAAACATGCAGAGAAAGAGACAGGGAAAAAGAGAAGGAGAAAGGGAGAGAGATAAATAACAGGATGAAGGTCATTTTCATTGGCTGGACTCAGATTCATCACAGAGAATGCACACACAAACACACAGAGAGACAGACAAGGAGACAGAGGACACACACACACACACACACACAGGGAGAGAGAGAGTAGGAGTGAAGAATATTTCAACTTGGCCCGAAAACAGCAGCTGTCCATGTATCTATCTTGGGTGCGGTCCAGTCTGACATTAAAGTATTGAACAGTGAACTGAGTTGAGCGTGGACAGCTGTTATACAACACTGAAGGTGAAAACCTGCGGCTCAACATGTCAGTGTCTGCTGTCAGCAAAGCTTAGGCCGATGCAACACAGAAACAAAGACTTTGCAGGTTACACCTAATAGAAAAATGCTCAGTGTAACTCGCAGATGTAAAAGGGACAAAAAGACTTAAGATTAAATCTATTGCTGTTTTTGTTAATCGACTGAACAGGAGTGTTTCAGCGTATAAATGTAAAGCGTTTCCAGACAGGTTTCAAATGGGGCGTAGCCTTGCGTGAATTGAGGAGTACTACTTGCCATGCAGCTGTGCTCTCAAAACAAAGTCTCATTAAACAAAGACCAAAATAAAAAAAGACGTGTGTAGCAACCGGCCTTCAACCTCTAGCTGTAAACGTCAGTTTTTTTGTTTTTCTTTTACTTTAGTTGGATAACAACAACCTGGAATACCTATGAAATATGAGCATTTTTAGTTAAAACGTGACATATTGATGCAGTAACAGCAGGATTTGCTATCTCAGAGGTGTAAAATAAGATCAAATGGAGGCTCAGTGAAAATTGAGTAATTACAGAGGAAGGATTAAAAAAAACAACAACAAAAGCAGCATATAATGTTACATGATGATGATGATGATGATGATATTGCAAATGGATCAGTGCAGACATAATCATCATTGCTACCACTGCAACATCATCATTAGTGTCATCACACCTAGCCACAGCTGCCACTTACCGGCCTGATTGGTGGTGATGTCTATGGAGACATGCTGGGCAGGATAGGGGCTCTTATTACTAACGCCATTGACAGCCTGGATCTCGAAGCTGTAGAGGGTGTGAGCCAACAGGTTGCTGATGAACACTCTGGTCTCAGTCAGACCCAGCTGTCGCGGGACGAAATCCACGTTGTCGTCGCAGTGGGAACAGGAGCGCCGGTCGGCCCGACACTTCTTGCACACTATGTTGTAGACGACATCGTCGCGGCCACCTGTCTCTCTGGGGGAGTGCCACTCTAGTATCACAGAGGTTTCATTCACAATGGAGATCACATTCCTTGGGCTGGAGGGCACACCTGTAAAAGATACAGAGAAAATAAAAGATGTCAAACAAATGTAATCTGTCATCATCCTAAGAGCAAAAATACTGCATTGCTTTGAAAAAAAGTTTTATACCGCTGCCTGCTGTTTGGTCAATATAACCAATTTACAACCTGTAATAAATATAAATGCTGTTGTCTAAAAGCAACTTTGACTTCTTATTCTTTATCTTCAGCACAATTGGAATGCTAATTTATTCCACTCATACCCTGAGAGATCATAGAGTGAAACATTTGTGTCTATCAAACATTGGTTATTTAGCTAAATGCAGTGTTGCATGGAGTATTCTAATCCAAGTGGCTCTAGAGATTCACGCTCCCAGTCACTCCCTCATAGCCTGCAGGTGGAGCAGAAACTTGAAGGCAATATAGAGACAGAAATCAAGAAATAATAAAACTTCTTCCTTTTTTTTCTATTACTTCAGTGGTAGCTAAATATTAGGGGGCAGAGAAGTGGCTTGTTCAGCGTCCTGCAATTGAAGCACAATTCTTAAATAGTTGAAATCTGTTCAAATGGCAGTGTGGGATTTTGCTTAACTGCGGCTCTGTGTGCCTCTGGCTGCTCAGAGGCAGCTCTTCCCTCTCAGACACCAGACGCTGCCAATAAAGCTGAAGCTCACCAAAGTCCTTAGTCAGTGCTGCTTAGGCTGAGTGAGGCTGCCCTGCAGAGCTGATCTGCTTCCAATTTATCCTCCATAAAGCTTGACCTTTATCATTAAAGGAGGATTTAAACTGACTCATTTCTAGATGCATGACCACTTTGAAACCAAAGAGTCATTCAACTCTTTGAGGAATTTCTCAGCTCTCTAGAATACTCCCTCTCCCTCTTATCCTTTGTTCTTACCCATGGGAAAAAATATTGTAATACATATAGATATTTAAATATACTATGATGCCGCATTCCAGTTTCCTATTTGGGCATGGGACAGATAGTTCCTTCAGTCAGCACCATCACAATTAATCATTGTTGCCGTATAGCCGTGTGAGATTGCCCTGGGGAGCTGGGACAAAGCGACAGAGCACACAAGGGTGAAGTAACGGCACTGTTACTGTTCAGCCCCTCAACGACGAGGTCAGTGACAGGAAGGGCGTGAACCCCATAGTGTGATTATTATGGTCTGGCTGAGAGAGGAGAGCTAGTTCTCCAAATACATGGTCAAATGGTGCATAATATAATCCTTGGATTCTACCAGAGGTTGGCCTATTCTATGCAGATGAAAAATGCAGCAGTCTATATGAGGGAATTGGCAGCACTTGTGCTGTTTCCCTTGGGTGCCAAACACTCGGTGAGTCATATGTTACCCACACTGCTCGTCTCCTCTGTATCATTTATCACATACATGCACTTGCCCCTAAAGTTGCATTGCTCTGAAAAGGTGGCACATCTGCTCATGTGGAAAATGCATGCAGCACAAACACACATGCCTCAGCTGTCTGTTTCCATGCATCTGTCTGTCCTGATGTATTTACATAAAGGTAAGATGGGTAGAAAAATAAATAAATAAATAATAATAAAAAATTGTGGTGTGAATGAGGCATCACCCTCTTTCACAGTCCTTCATCCCAAGTTCAACCAGGCTCCACAAGAAATCAAATGTGACTACCACTTAACCAGTGATTTGTAGACTATTACTGTAGCCTTCGGTTGTTGTAATTTGCCATAGGATTTAATTTGTTGAGAGCGTTACTTACAGGCTTTCAGCTGGAGTTCATTTAGCTATGCCAATCAGATTTGGTTATGCTTATATACATGTTCTTTCACTTAGGTTACAGTGGCAAAACATTATCTCCAAGCAGCCACTGTGCCCTGTCTGACATGAATTACAATGCCGTAAGGGCTCCATTTGTATGGTGCAATCATAGTCACAATCTCAGTTAAGTGCCAGGTCTTTTGCACAAGGACAATGAGGATGAATCAAGAGATGATATTTTTTTCCTCAGTATGGACACTTTCACTGTGCACAAAAAGGTTTGCTTAAGGCAGGCTTAAGGGTTGCAGTAATTTAATCTCTACTCAACAAGTCTATTCTTGATCCAGATGTTTCAGCCAACTGATTAAGCCTACTCTTTACTTCATAAAGTCCTTAAAAAAAAACATGTTGTAAACCAGATATGTGATTATCATCTCATTCAACGAGCCTGTATTTTCACCTATGCCTGTTTGTCTGGACAGAACCACTTTGCACAAAGCCAGGAAAGAACTATTTCAATTTTGTAGTAAAAAAAGTAGTATTTTATTTTATAATTTTCCTTAACATTTCCAGATGTTTCTACACCTTTGTCATGTTCTCAATACGTATGGGCCTTGACATGCTTATGTTGATGAGATCTATGACTTTTTGCACAAATCCAGACAAGAATGTGGATATTATAAATAAATGTATATTACTTGGCATTGTCAAAGGCATGTACTTTACTCAGTGTCATACTAATTTGCACTGAAATGTTTCAAGGTTTTGGCCACAACTTCAAGTACATCACAACACAGAGTCTTCTCATGGACTCGGACAACAGACTTGTCTCTATACTTATTACACAGTGCTGCATTACAGAGACTTTACCCCTTCTGTTATGTTGTGGGTAATTTGACCCATTTTAAAGTTTGGCTTAATTAGTGTAAACAGCATATAAAATGAAAATTGTTCATTTCACATATTTGCAACCCCTCCCCCTGCATGTTTCTATTACAAAGATAGACCCGGCAGTTAAAATGGAGGCTAAGGAAGGTCAAAGTGAAGTCGTTCTTTGCAACTGTGAAATGTATTTCACCTCTGTCTGTCTGTCTGTCTGTCTGTCTGTCTGTCTGTCTGTCTGTCTGTCTGTCTGTCTGTCTGTCTATCTATCTACCTACCTATCTGTCTGTCTGTCCGCCCCTCCGCCCCTTTATATCTGTCTGTCTGTCTCTGACTAAAGGAGCTGTGCTAGGCTGGTTTAAGTCATATCTATTGGATGGAGTTTGACAGAGCTCTGTATTAGGACCTGTACTTTTAACCCTATATCCTTCCATTAGGTACTATTATCTGCACTACTGCTGCTGTAGGATCCAAATGCAGGATCTGTGCTCATTATTATCACTATCATTATTACTGGATGCTATCATTGCTGATAATTAAGAAAATTATTATACCTATTGTTATTATCATTACAACAACCTGTCTGACAGTGCTTGAATACATCTCATCTCCCCTCCTTCACCTCTCTCCCTTACTCTTGACCTTATTGTGCATGTTATGATTTGGCAGTATATGTTTAAAACTGAACTGATTTTAAGGGGAATATAAATGTGACTGGTGCTGTGATGAATCCCGTCTTCCCAGCCAGTCATATTATTTGTCCCCTTTTAAAGGGCTAAGGCAATCCCAGTGGCACATGATGAGACTAAATGACCAAATGGAAAGGAGAGTGCAGACCAGCAAGGAAATCAATATTGGTGTCCAGAGGAGCACAGATGTACAGCCAGGCAAACATGCAGCCAGATGACACGCCTTTGTAGGTTGAGTTTGTGGAAATATTCAAAGCTCTGTCATCTTTAAATATTTAGTGAATAACTAACATTGTGGCACAAACAATTTAAAGTGGAAATGAAACGTTGTAGAATTTTATTGGCCGCATTTAGTTTGTTTTACTCACATGGTTATTGCGCTTGTACTCAGGCTTGCTTGTGTTTACATTCAACAACAATGCCTTTGCTGCCAAAACAGTGATTCAAGGAAGAGTCTGTGTAAGCCCTTTACATGATTGCATAAACTGACAATATCCTATAGAAATTCCATGTATGCGACTATTTGAAGAGATGTTTCTGAGTCACCTCTTTAAAATTTCACCAAAATATAACTGGTAATGCTGCTGTATCACATCAAACTGCAATTAAAAATACAACACAGCATAAAAATTTGAACCAAATGATTTGCTTACATAAATTAGATGTTATATGTCGAGGTATGTCGTAATTATAAATAACATGGAGCCAAATTATTAAAAACAACTGAGCAGACTTGATATGTTTAGACACACCCAGCAAAAGGCTAAACTGACATCTTCTTGTATTAAACCTGTGGGGCATGAAAATAGCATGCTAATAGACAAAGGTCATCTCAGGGTTCTCAAATATCAATAAACAGACTGACAGAGCTAGTGAAAACGTCACAGATGTTTTGACATCCACTGGTAAACTGGGATTTGAGCTGAGATTCCCCATGGTGACTCTGCCTACACTCTGATCTTAATCCTTTGGTGTGGGAGGTCTTTCAACCGAAAAACATGGTTTCTTCAGTGGAAGGAATTTTGCGAGGCCGCTTTCACCTGAACACTACGTATTGCACTGTGCAATCTCACCTGTGGGCAGCCCCTGTGTCTTTATAAAGGGAGAGGGCCAATAGTTTAAAATGGAGGGACTCGCATGCACTAACATGCACGAGAGGCCTAACCAGATATCAAAACACCGGACAGAGAAGTTTAGATTATGCACAGAGGGTGTTTGACTTTGACTTTGTTCTCTGCTCACTCTACTATTTCTTGACATAGAAAATAGTTCTTTGCTACTATATTATTGTTTAAAATCTCATACAGTATATATAACCTTTAAATAAACACATGTCTCTATGATAAGCTACAATTGTAATGTGCTACCCTGTATCTTTAACTTAATCTGCACAAGTAATAATGGCATTCAGTTAAATACACGCTTGAATTCTAAAACATATGCTTATCTCCAGAGGTTCCTGTCTTTATATCTTTCAGACACATACACATATGATGAGCAACTGCTGCAGGTGGATTTAGAGACAGGTAGACATAGCTGCCCTAGTACTGAGAGGGCTTTAATGTGCCACTGGGGCTGTAAATGACCACAGCCCAGTTTTCCCCCTTTGGAAAGAGTGCCCAAAATAAACATTTCTGCACATTGTTTACTCATCCAACATATGAGCCTTTGAATGGTCTGAGGCCTGCGCTCCTCGTCTTTCAAACTGTTTGTTTTTATGATGTGAAACAGGACCTGAGGGACCAGGAGAAGGTCCCTGTATGGAGATACTAATCACAGCCAGAGCTGGTAGAAACACAGAGGAGCTGAGTGGGTTGGTGAGATATGAAATAAAACGTGTTATATGGACTAATAATGTGCGTGCAGTGCATCTTACCATACGACATGGTATGTGGAAGCTTTTCTTTATCTGACCAAAGAATAATCTGCTCACCCATATGGCTGCCTACATAAACTAGAATAACTGAACTTGACTGTGTATCTATAAAGGTTTGGATAACACAGAAACCAGCAAATCCTGAGCATTATGTCCTCCAAAGCCAGTACAGGAATTAAAGTAGGCCAGACAATTACCTTAAGTTAGCTCCATTTATTACAGTATTACTGTGAAAGGAAACTGGCCAACTGACTGGTAAGCTCCAGGAAGCACCATCAACTGACTCCAGAACTGACAACACAGTTGAAGTAAGGGGGAGAAAAAAAAAACTTGGAGAGAGAACAGAATATTTATGCACTTTGAGGGCTGACTCCTCTTTCTCTTTGAAAACAGAACAAGGAGAAAGGAAGAGGAGTGAACGGCCGAGCAAAAGAAGAAAAAAAAACCTAAATAGGGTGATGAGGAGAATGGAAAAATAGATAATGCTGTCCTTTTCAGTGAGGAATTTTGATGGGTTTTGTTTGTCTTAAGAGGCGCAGACAGTGTTTGACGGGGCTCAAGGAGGCTTTCAGGGGACAGGCCACAGATATGAGTATTGAGTGCCAGCCATGAGGATCACAGCCAGTGTGGTAAGAGATCAGGAATATAAAAGCCCATCAGAACCGTCCTATTTTCCTCCTCATTCCCTATATTTATGGGGATTCAGTTG
>OMNW01004520.1:2800-21399 GCA_900303245.1 Selene dorsalis | reverse complement strand
ATCCTGCGGATATGAAATCAGAACTCACCTTCAGCATTTTAGACGTAATATAAGAAATAACTCAGATCAACACACAATGTTCTATATATTTAACCTGTCGGTTCATTTACATCTGTCTCTTATGAGAATAACATCTTTTTTTTTCCCTTTCCCCTTTTCAATTTTGCATTTTTATTATTTCTCTGTATTTTTTTTTTGTCAAACTCACCTCAGGGCTCATTAGTTTCTGTATCTGGGTCATAATGAACTCACCAAGCCAACCTGCATCATCTGGTCACAACTTCAGTCACATCTGTTTATATCTATATTCATTCATTCATTCATTCATTCATTCATGAATAAGGACTTGGCTCATGTATTAATAGGTATTGAGTCCACTTACCACTGAAGTTCCAGAGGGGCTGCAGCCCCCCGACTCCGTTACTGTCGTTACTCATGTTGCATGACGGAGCACCGGGATCTCTTCCCCCAGATTCCACTTCCACTCTCTCTCCTTCTCCTTGTGCAACTTTTCCCGGACCAGAATTCCTCCGTAGTCCTCCTTCAGTTTTCTGTATCTCTCTTTTTTTTTTTTTTTTTTATTTCTCTCCCTTCCTGCGCTTCCCCCCCCCGGGCTCTGCAAGAACCAGTTTGTGCAGCGCTGGTTTCCACTACCAGGGTATAGACATAGAAATGAATTACAGCAATTAAAGAAGAAGAAGAAAAAGGAGAAGAAATTAATAATGCAACAGCAGATGATCCGATAATCACCTATCGATTCTTCCCAAAATACATAAATGTGCGCGCTCGGCTCCTCAGCGCGTGGTATCTCTCCGCCAGAAAGCGCAGCGTTTATTCCGAGGGAGCGAGAAACACACACACACACACACATGCACATGCACTTGCATACACTCATACGGATACACATGCACGGAGAAAGAGAGAGAGAGAGAGAGGGGTGATGTCATTTTCGTCGGCCAATCAGTGATGATTGATGTATTTTGGGTAGAAAACATGTATTTATCCATATGTAACGGAGTTGAGGAGTAGGTGATTCCACTTGCCGTGAAAACTCATCACACAACACACACTGATTTGTCCTATTGTATTTAAACGCAGCACCCCTGCGGTTTAGGGTGGTGCACCCCAGGGGGTATCAGCAGTCGGCCCTTGCTGTCTCCCTGGTAGGTGCACGAGTTACGAGCTCCGCCATTGTTTCATATAAATTACTTTAATTTGAGCACGAAGAGGTGGTTTAAGTTTCATTTTTTATATATATATAGCTCCCGAACGGTTGAGCACGTCCTTTTCATAAAAAGTTGACGGTGTTTTTCTTTGTTGTTGTTGTTTATAAAATGGCTAGTGCTACACGTGTTAGCTAACCTGCACTTTCTTTTCACTTCCTATTTTACAGACGTGTATGTGTGTGTGAGGAGGAAACCGAAGCCGACTGTGTGTTGATCCTTCTGCCAGGTACATTCATGTTGTTGGTTATTTCACGTTAATTTTAATACTAAATGGACAGTCAAGGTTGCCAACAGCGATGGTCTTTCTGTGAATTACACAACGCAATGAGAGAGTACAACGCCGCTACACATAGGGCAAGTTTTAAAGGGGTTTTTAGGTTGAAATGACCCATTCTGTCTTTTTTTCATTCGACCAACAGAAACAGAACAGAAAGCAAGTCCAATTCTCGTGTATATCCCGAAACGAAAATACGACCGGATTAAACTGGATTACGGGATTTCTACGTTCAGGTGAGTTGCCGATAGTCTTGTATCTTTACCTGCTGACAACTGTGAAAATGAGAAGATCCACCGATTCTCCCTCTGGAAGAACCTGATAGTGGAGGACAAAAACCCACAGTCAGGGAAAACCACAATGAAGCGCCGTACATAGTTGCAATTGCTGGAAAAACTAGTACCTAAATTTGGCTGCTTCAGGTCAGGTAAGGGGAGATAAGTAGTTTGCTGGCTAGTGGCTAGTGTTCATCTGTCCATCATCATCTATCTGAGAAATTGGACGTTTGGCGACCTGGTGAGCCAAAAAAAGGCAACCGATGAAAGGAATAAAACTCACTGTTGGATGTTTGCAGCGTGTCATCCACCATGGCTTCGAGGTTCAAGGTTCTGGTCAGCCCCAATGGAGATCGGCTTCCAAGATCAGAGTCCAAGTGTGGATTTCTCTGTGGATGACCTTTGCCGCTTCGCCCAAACTTATGTTTGTTTGGGGTCAAGTCACCGGTCGTACGATGGTACGCCACTGCTGCCATCTTGCACTACGTCCTCTTGGTTCTTGATGCTCCCGCAAGTTTATTGTGGACCTCCAACGACGGCCAAAGTGCAAGGAGACAGTTTCTCCACTACTGCTTCATTTTCATGTCCATCACATCTTCTTTCGTCTTTTGTGATATATGCTTGTTTTTTAAGAAGGACGGTCATCAAGTTTCGGTTGGGGTCCATTCTCTTTGTCGAAATGAGGAAAAAACAAATGGTTCCAATTTAAACTTTTAGAAAATTACTGGTGGTGTTTTAAATGTTGGACCTTCTCTGGACCACCAACCTTCATACCCATAGCTGATCCAAGTGAGGCCGGTTCTAGAGTCTACAGTCACCCTTGTGTCAGCAAGCGGTACCTTAGAGCCCTGGGCCACTGACCAACCAGGGCCCATGAACTCAAACTTGATGGTGACAGTCTTGTCCTTATCATCTAGAATGCTCCTTTGCACACCAGTATAGCAGCAGATTCATTCCTGACACCATCAGTGTGTGAAATGAAGACACTATGCAGTGAGTTCCTCAGACCATCGAGGTGAAACTGAGAAATATCCACAATCTGTTATTGTAATTTATTCCCATGATGCTCCTCAGAGGAGTCGGCGACTCTTCTGGCAGCAGCATCATGGTTCTCAGGTGGGCGTGCGAGTCGGTTACTATGGCTACAGCGACGCTCTGTGTCTCTGAAACTTTACTCATTACTGAAGTCTTTACTAAATCATGTAATTATGACTCAATACTGCAATCTAGTAATGTAACATAATTGTATGTTAATAGCTGAGATTATACAGGGATGCCCACTCATGAAGACATATAATTATGTTTCATCGAATGGGGCTGGTATTTAGCCTTTCTTGTGCTTTCCTGGTAGCATGGAGCTCGCCGTGGTGCTGGTCATGATCTGGTGTATAGCCATTCTTGGCTCCCCCCCCCATTATTTACCTTATAAGCAAACAAAGGAAGAAGCAGGGTAAAGTTGAAAAACAAGAAGGGAACACTTTGTTTTTGAAATAACATCAGCAATATTGTCACATTTGATCATAACCAGTATAAACTTCATACAAAAACAATGAAAATCATCATAATCCTTCTACATTTGATCAAAATTTCCTGTTGGAAGCTCGAGGCCTCTGGGCCTAGTATTATGGGAGCTAATGACTTTATTATTAACTCATTTTTCACTGGTGCCTGTAAACACTTGTAAAAGAAAAACTTGAAAAAGTCTTCAATCTGATATAATGGACAATCATTCCAATCATCCCATCCCCAGTTGTTTGATCTAATTGGTCATGTTCATCTTTAAGATAGAATGCTGGATGGTGGCAATAACCAAATCACTGTCTTCCAATTGTGCAAACCCCAGCTATCCTTGTTCGAATGGCATTACTTTAAACTTTATAAATACAACTATTTTAATCTATCTAATCCCTTTCATGTCCTTCCCTTACTTGCTATGGTCTTAGAGCCAGACCATAACATAGTACATATGCACTGTAGCCCTGCAAGTATTTTATGTAGATAATGGAGACTGTCAGACATCTTAAAGATAAGATGAGATCCCTCCTTGCCAGTGGGATTGTTGAGATAAGACAGTGGGGCCAGCAATGTGCCTGAGGCTATCTCCCACCAACCAAAAGAGGCCAAATCGACAGGATGTGAATCATGGCTGACAGCTAACAAGACAAGAGTCCTCACTTGATTTCCTGTGGCGATGCAGCTTAGACAAACTCAGATGCAAGAAATGTGCCATTCTTTAGTGGCAAGTCAGTGTGACCTGCTTGGCTCCATCCATCCTTCAATCAATCCATCAATCCATTAGCTAGACCACTTACACATGGCCAAGACAGGTAAGGCCTTAGGCAATATGTTGCAGAACCCTTGTTGCCGTCAAGAGAGCCTACTTATGGACATTTGGAATTCTGGTTACCAAACTGTATAATTGACCATTTTTAGCTTGATCATTGCTATAATTGCAGGTAATGTTTTTTGGTTTAATGATACTTACATTGCACTAATTGTATATTTTTGTTGTCCATGATAGCTCCAACTTTGTCAATTGAAATTGTGCTAAGAGATGGGATTCATTGTACATCCATGCCTTTATTACTGCGGGACGTTGCTATAGGTTACTGACTAAACTTGTGTACACCAGAATCTTTATATTTATATTATGGGAATATATTTCTCAATATTTGTAACTCAGAATAATTTTCTGAAAAACTTGGAAAGTACCAGGTTGAGGTGGGTAGAGTCTGGAATGAGTCCTGCTCTGTCACATGCTAAACAAAAACCTGGTGTCTTGCTTGTTATTTTTGGTTGGACAGCAAAATCCAATTCTTGTTGATGAATGTTATTAATAGCGTCTTTGTGAGAAAGTACTGTTCAGCCTCTCCACTGTATATGTAACACTATACAAATTGTCTTCTATGATATTGGTTGTATTAAGTCAGTTAATGATCTGGGGAGTGTCAAAATTAAAACCACCAATCACAATGATCTTGCCAGATTCTAGAACACGATATGGAAACATTCACATTAAAGGTGCTTAGGGCTGGTGGATCACCACAGGTTATATAGGATGTATCAAACTGTGTGTTATTATTACTGAGCCCTGGACAGATGCATTTATTCAGACCAACATCTGTGCATTTTCTCAGAAGACCTCTTTGTGATGTGAAGTTAATAACTGTAGGTGCTCACGTATTGTGTACGTCCATATTCATATTGTTTAACGGCCGCTATGAGAAATGATCTACGTATCTGTGTTCATTCCATCTGTTCATCTTCATTACATAAGTGAAGTTTGTGCACTTCATACTTTAGAACCAACCACCTTTGAACATAAGGGCTCTGAAACTGTCTGCAGATCTACAAGCAGACACCCTTTCTAGCCAACGGTATCATGAGTTCATTAGTTTGCTGGCGAGATAACCTTTAAACAGACTGGAAGAACCCACGCTCAGTCAAGATGGACTCTCTGTAGTCTTCCTGACTGATCTGGACTCCATCGAACTTCTCTTCTCAAGTCCTTTAGACCCTTCTTGACCACTCCAAGCACTTTTGGACTTCAACAAACGCCTCTGGACTCCTCTGTTCATGACCTCAAACCTCTCTCCTCCACTGCAACTGCAGGCCGACTTCTCCTTGCACTCTTGTTGCCTAGCAACTCAACTGTAACTCATCCTCCAAGCTCATTGTGGCCTCAGCTCTGCTCTACAATGACTGTTCCTTCACTTTACGGCCTGGGGTTGGGGGGTGGGGGTGTTCAAGGTCCACCACAAGATCTACACCTACATCTGAAATCATCTGGAAGTTCCACCAGGAACAGGACCATCCAGGTGAGACCTCCTCCCGTGACCATCATCTCCACCATTACCATCTTTGCGCGGTTCCATCTGTGAACATCAGGGCTCTTGAAAACAGCTTAAAGACTCGATGGTGTTATCAGCTCTTTGGCCCAAAACTGGATTACCAAAGAAAAGGCAACCGCCTAAGGGTCTGAAACCCTAACCCAGCCCATCACGAGGGACTACATGATACATGATCACTCTGTCTTCGTTCTTGTGGCACCAAAATGTCGGAAAAAAAAATCCCATGTCTCACCAATGAATGCCAAAAAAAGTGATGAAAATCCACGGATCTTCCCGTTTAAGTAGATTAGAACCATTTAATTGGTTCTTTGACCCTTCATCCATCACTCCATTACATTTGGTGCAAATCACTTAACAACCTCAGCACACATCAGAAGACACAACTAATTATTACAGTTTTTCATTATCTCTATCTATTCTGTCTCTTTTCTGATACTGATATTTACACAGATGTGTACTTTCGCTTCCTGTAGCTGTCACTCCATGAAAATGCCAATTAATCCTGTTAGGAAAGAAGGAGTAGAAGAGCAGTGGAAAAGAGAGCAAGGTGGGAGGAGAGGCTTTCACATCAGTTCATGTTCATAAATACACACAAAAAAGCTATTTATACCATCTCCGCACAAACTAGTCACACTCTTCAGCTGAGTAGTGGAGTGTTAAAGCGCTCGGGATATTCTCTGGGCTCGGGTGGACTCGGTGACGTACGGGTTACTGAATGTTTCTTTATGTGTGGTCTGTTTTTGTTAGACCTAAGGTTTTTGATCCTTGAAGACAATATCTCAGTAAAACCTTAAAGGAGCTTATTCAAATTTGGCACAAGTGTTAAAGTGGACTTAATCCCGAAATGACCAAAGTTTGGTGGTCAAAAGTGAAAGATCACGGTCACAGTGACCTCGCATTGGTGCCAGAACCCTGTTATCCCGACATCACTAGACCAGAGTGGAAGTCTGTGAGACTGGTGCAGGAATGACAGATAGGTTCAAGGTGGAGGTGGTGTTACATGGAGGATCGGCTCCCAGCTTCTCTTGTTTACAGCGGTGATGGACAGGTTGACAGACGAGGTCAGACAGGAGCCTCCGTGGACGATGATGTTCGTACGTGACATGGTGATCTGTAGCGAGGTGTTGAAGGGAGTCTGGAGAAGTATTGGAGTTGTATCTGGAGTTGTATTTTTTTTTTTGCTTTTTGCTTTTACTTCACTACACTTAAAAGGCAATTATTTTACTCTGATTCCACTAGATTTCTATGCGGAGCTCAAACTTTGAAGCCGAAGATTCCTCACTAGAGACAAAGTTTCAGAAATTAAGGATTCTTTTTGTTTTAACCCCTTAACACCCACTAGCCCGTCTACAATCCGGTGAGCCCAGCAGAAATTAAAAGCAACATGATTGTAGATCCAGTTTCATTAGCATAATTTATTTGCACCTATAGCACCAGATATTTCTAATACTGTGGTCTGTGCTGTTACTTCACTGTAGAGCTATAGATCATTAGAATCTGAATACATGAACCTCTGTGCCATGGTGATAGAAATACACCAAGGCTCTTTAAACAAAACACCCATGAAAAATCGAGAGATTAAATGCAACCTCTTTTGATTCATACACCTATTGCAGGGGCAGTTTTTTCCCTTGTTCAAAAGACAAAAACGACATAGAGACATGCTATCTGACACGTATATGTGTATGTGTTTATAAATACGATATACACACATAGATTGCAGTGTTTACCTGCAGAATAGCGTGGCGTGTTTGTGTTGGAGCCGACGAGCTTACATAAGAAATCTCACCTCACCTCTGCCACACAAACACACACCGTGTGTCATTACGGACTGAAGTGGGCTGGTTTTGGCTCAGCCATTATCTTCTTACACAACCCACTACAGTGAAGAGCGTGTGCTTTTTCGCGTGTGTGCGCGCACACTCGCATTAGTCATGTGCTTATGGGCCATTTGAAGTCATTTCTAAAATTGCACGCTAATAAAGCAGCACAGTGTCTATCAGCCCTCTGGCCCTCGTTGTCAGCGGGGCTGCTGAGCTCATGAGGTGTGAGTCTGACACATAATGGATGACGCTACTATCGCTTAAAGAGGGTTTAGGTTAAAGTTACTGAACAGCAACACAGATCACAATCTGATTTGTCATATAAAACAAACACAGAGAGACATCGCATCTGGATTTCATCTAAAAATTTGAAATTATAAATTATTACACGGCCGAGCTTTCAGCCGTGACCCTGGACTGACCGTATTTTCATCTAATTTTTCAATCAACGGTCATATTCACACTAATAAACAAACAAAATGATGATACACTTTATTGAGACAGAGCAAAACCCACACTGTTATTTCCCAGTTAACCAACACTCAAACTAAAATATGCATCCTCAAATGTATGTTTGTCCTCTTACATATATTTAGGCTTAATAATCATGATATTGTCTCCTCAGTCTTTGTTTAGCTGTATTGAAGTTGTTGTACTTTTGTGTGTTGACCTCTCACCTGGTTAAACCACAGTGAGTTGTGGGAGGCTGAAGGGCTCCGCTCAGTCACAGTAAGACACACAGTTTGCTGTTGTCATTGTTTAAAGGTGCGTTGTAGTTCTCGGTCTCATATGGCGGAGTGATGTCCCAGGCGAAGGGGGCGACGGCGGCAAAGCAGGAAGGATCCGGGGCGGTAACACCATCTGAGGATGCGGCTCTGTGTTCAGGCTCTCCGTCAGGCTCTAAATGAAAGATTAAGTCCAAGTTAGTGTTAATGTTGGTCAAAGGTCAGTCCAGGTTGGGATTAGATCGTTTTAGGATCTGTTTAGTCCAGGTTACCAGGTTTAGGTCTGGTCTGTCCAGGTGAGGGTCTCTAGAGTTTAAGGCAAGGTGTTATAGTTCAAAGCCATCACATGTGTTTATCATGTGATAGACCACAACTTTAAAACAGGCTCTATTTTCTACCATTTCTTCTTCACCTGTTTTTCCTGGGTGATCAAAGTCGTCCCTGTAAAGACTCTGCCCTCCCTCTCGCCCCATGATGCTGCCTTCTGATGCTGTCGGGTTCCCCAGCAGGAAGTAAGTGGTCATCTGGCCTTTACCCTTCACCTCAATCTGCCCACGCTGTTGTATGTTGAACCCGGAATCCTTCAGCTCACTAAGGACAGGAGGTGAGAGTGGGGAAGTGGGGGCAGGAGATAGAAGAAGAAGAATTAAAGTAGAACTTCCTGTTGTACTTGTAGCCATGTGGACTCTAGTCTCAGTGGGGCAGCTGCTGTGGATACATATGTATGTTTTATATTTTCCAATGGAAATATTGTCCTTACTTAAATCTGGAGCTTGTGTCTAAATAATTCAAACATCATAAACAATATTTAAGCTCCTGCTCTTGAGGCCTTCATCACGGATGTAAAAGCGTGAAATCATCGACGTAGAGGCTTTAAACATTTAAGATAATTTCCTGGTACAGTTGTGGTGTTTTATTCAACATGTTATTAATCATGCATCGTGGTTCAGATAGGGGAAATTACTCCTGTCTGTCGTCAGAATCAAACGCAGCAGGACTGTCAGTGCTTGTGCACAGTGATTGTTGTACGGGTTGTAGTTTTCTAGCTGCAAGAGAACTCAGAGACTCTTTGTCAACAAACTAAAATAAGAAAGTTTGGGGTTTACAGGATAAATTAGACAGGGAAGAGTTTCTAAAACCACAGGGGAACAGATGCCACTGTGGTTTTGTCAACAAAGTGACATTTCCAACCACAATTAAGACAAAGTCTGCTGAGGTACAGACAGCTCGAGTTTGAAAACCTTTCCCGAATTATGGCATGGTAGTAGTGGTTGTTAGTTCAGGAAAATTGTGAAATCAGTGCATCATTAGTCCTGAATTATTAACAGCTGAAGGTCTCATAAGTTCAGTAACCCACACACCTGTATGTGGTGGTGCTGAGGTGAATATGATCGGGTAGTCCGTGACTCTCCATCCTGGAGGCGGTGTTTACAGTGTCTCCAAACAGGCAGTATCGAGGCATCTTCTCCCCAACCACCCCAGCCAACACTGGGCCTGTATGGAGACCGACACGGATCTGAAACACACACATACGCAATGTTGGCAAATATATACTAACTGGAATACAAGATGACAGCAGTGCGGCATAAACCCAAGTCCTAAATTATGTCCCCTGAGGCATTTGCTTCTTGTTTAGAGGCTTAAGGGGTGCAGAGGCTCATTAGGGTTGGTGGTACAGGGACTACCATTCCAAATAGGAGGTAATCACTGCTGTGGTGGGAGGAGGGTATGAGTCAGGTTTTTTTCTGGTCTGTTAGGCACCAACTGTTCCTTCGCTTCCAAAAATGACTTCCAAATTCCAAAATCAAAGTCAGAATACCTAAGTTAAGGTAAGAGTAAACTTTTTGGGCTAGGCGTGGTACGATGATCGACTTTATCCCGCAATTACTTTGGGATTCCAAAGTGCTCATAGGTGTGCTACGCACCGCTGCTATGTGTTGGACTGGTGACCCATCCAGGGTGTACTCGCCTTAGCCCTACGTCAACTGGGATTGGTTCTAACCTTCCCTACAATCCTGATAAGGAGAATAGACAATGGATGGGTGACGATGAGTCCTTAGAACCCAACCATTGAGGCCCACTTTGGTCAGATGAGAAACTAAACGTCCTCACCTGTAGGGGTTTTCCTGTTACAGGGTTGGTCACCTCTTTGGCAGCTATCCTCATACCGAGAGCGAAGTTCGCAACTCTGTGAGCGTGAGTCTCTGTCGGGACTGGAACTCCACCCACCACCATGTACGCATCTCCAATCGTCTCAACCTTTACGAAACCAATGGCAAAATATTTGATTATGTCGTGAATATTTTTCTTGACACGTCTTTTACCATCATACATTAGTCTACGGCAGCCCTTAGAGCTCAAAACACAGACGAATCAAGGTGTAAAAGTAACTTTAAAAGAACAAAGTGTCAAATCTGTTGGGACACGCTTGATGTTCGATGCTTTCAACTTGAAAAGTCACAACTGGGCACTGAACAACAAGTCCCAGCCAGGTTCATCACTTTTTAGTGTCCCCTGGAAACACTTCTATTGTGGTGTTTGATTTTCCAGTGTATGTGTTGTCAAATTGATGATGTTTTCTGAAGCTGCAGTGCGTTGAGCGCTAAGGGCCACCGTATTAAGTAGGGAAACCAACACCAACTTCTTGAAGTTAAGAGTTTGATCCTTGAACAGATTGATAAATAATGAAGAGACATTTCATCTCCTCACACTTTTAGTAGCAATTAAATGAATGTCACGATCAGGGAGTTACTTTGAGTTAAACCGCAGCTTCTTGGTCTGTTTCACTTCCTGTCTATAGCCTCATCCAGTACAACAGTGAATTTTATCCTCACACAGTACACAATATGTTCCTTGTTTGAACATGACTGACCTTTAGCAGCAGCATCTATAAATATTCATCTCCAACACTAACGTATACTAACCCTCCTGTGGAGCGGACACCAGGCAGAGACAGTACCTTGTAGATGTCATGTATGTTGGTGAGTCTGTCGAACTTGGAGTACATGGAGTTGAGCATGTGGACGATGTGGATGGGCTCACAGGCGGCGCAGATGTTGGTGAAGGTGACAACATCACTGAACAAAATGGTGCACACCTCAAACTCCCCTGAAGAAAGATAACAAATAGCCATGGATACGATGCAATATTTAAATGATCAAGATTAGAAACCTAAGAAATATAAATAAAAACACTTACCTGCCTCTACACTCTTTCCATCTTTAAGCTGATTAGCGATGTGGCGTGGAAGCATGGCGTACAGCAGAGTTTCTGTCTTCTCTTTTTCAGCCTCCAGGTGCCTTGACAGGATTCTGAGTTCCTCCTGCGCACACACACACACGCTATAGAAATAACTGCTGTGACACCGTTAAAACAACTTGCACATACTATCAAGATTCAAACATAAAGTGAAGGTGGGGGGGGTAAAGAAAGCTTTCCAAACTGGGCCATAGAGAGCGACTTCAAAGCCCTTCAAAAGGACTGACCTGTTACTCATCAGACTTCACAGTGAACTAGTTTCTACCAAAGAACTTGTCCCCTGTTTCATGTCATTCAGAAAAACATCACATCACACGGAACTAGAAAGAGCCATATTTTGAAAAGTTGTTTACGGAGTCCCTGTGTTTTAGTGAAGTGAGCACTTGCAAAGAAATAAAGAGAGATGAAAGATATGGGAGCGCTTTGTTGAGTTAAAGAGGTAGAATAGTTGACAAAGAGTGTGTACTCTTACCACTGAATACACAGCTTGCTTTCATAGGATTATATGGACATCTATCATTTCATAGTAATTTGACATAAGCAATTCTAGTTATACCTTGCAAAAAAAAAAACTGTTAGCATTAGTTTATCCTTCTCCCTAAACCAGCTAGTAAACAGTAAGTCCATTACTTACAACTAAATGTAAATCACTGACTGGACAGTATATTGCATGCGTCCTTGCAGAAACCAGTCACTGTGCATTTACATTTGGTAGGCGTTTGCTGCCCTCTACTGGACGCCACTGAGAATCAACACACTTCTAATGTTGGTTTTCAGTGTTGTGGTTAAAATTTGTTAATATCTGTAATATTAAAAATCAATAAATATTAAACCCTTCATTCATTACAGATAAAAAAAAGGCTTTAAATTTAAAATATGTTATATGTATGTTTTTTAATCATGGTATTAAAAACAAATACAAATAATTCTTGTATTTGGATGTTTTTTGTGAATGAACCAATTAAATACAAAACAAAAACCAAAGGGATGAAAAATGTATTTCGGATTTTGACTTTAAACTCTGAAAGACGGCTGCTTTACTTTTTTTCTCTCCAGCTGGTTGGTCAGCTCCATCTCCGCTAGACGCTGCTGGTTGAGGAGCACCAGGTCCCGGGTGACGTCGTGCTGGGCTAGGTCAGCCAGATGAAGGCCGACGTCCTGAAGCTCCTGGAGGCTTCGTAGCTTTGGAGAACAGAGGTACAACATACAGCCAAGAGAGTCCATCCACAACATCTGACCTGCAGATAGAACCCAGATTAATTTGTGACAGATTAATATATGAAAGATTAACACCATTGGCACATGATAGACCTCTGCAAGTTTTTGACTTTTTAGTTCTACAGTTATTAAAGCAACTACAAAGAACTTTTAACTGGATATGCAAAAGTCTATGGTTTCTGCAGCAAATGAGGCCATCGGTGGGAAGATAAACTATTTCTAAATAGTGTAACTCTATACCCTGCTTTAAGTTAATTTGATTGGTTGTGAGCATGTGGTGCTGTTCTACCTCTTAGTTTGAGTGTGGAATGTTGGTTTTTGTAGTTCTTCAAGACAAATTGACTGTTGATGAATTTCCTGATGCTGTCAATGGTGAAAGTCACCTGAGGAGAGCAAAGGAGGCTTTAAAGTCAGAAGGTTAGTTTGTCCAAGTGATTCCCTTAAAAAAGTTCTTGAAATATTGATCACCATAATAAGATCACCATGACCCTGCCCTTTGACCTTTAGCCACCAAAACTGAATCAGTTTGCCCAGATGGACATTCTTACCAAATCTGAAAAACCTGTGAAGTGATATGGAGAAGTTGCATTCGAAAGGTCCAAACCGTATTTTGTGTATTTTGACTACCAGAACCTACTCAGTGCAGTCTTAGTGTATTTTAATCTATACAAACTCACAGCTAGCTCTGTTAATGTGTTTTTACCTGTGGGTGCACAATAGTGAAATACTGGTCCAGTGTAGCATCATTGTCCTGAAGACCAGGGACGAACTTCTGTATGTTCACTCCCGATTGACGTACCTTCAGCTGACAGATCAGAAACAGAGAAACGTAGGGATTTTCATCCAAAACCAATGTTATTTTTGGTAGACCAGTGAATTTAATAAAATATCTCCTCAACTTAGAAACACTTGGAGCCTTACATCTTCATCAAAGACAATATGGAAGGGGAAAGCACTGCAGAAAACCCTCTCTTCCACCCACAGCTGGTCTGGGTAACATGGTCTGAAGGTGTGCTGGTTGCTGCCTGGGAAGTAAACCAAACACATGCATTTCATCCCTGTTAGATAAGCTACTGTTATGCAATCTCACTTTATACAGAGGTATCGTAGAAGAGAAGTTGTCCGTCCGGTCGGGAGTCCAACAAACTTTCTGAACCTTTATATGGAAGGACGACAGCTTTTATCAGATCCCAGCCACTCTTCTTCCCAGCCAATGACAGACTTCTATCCTTCATTCTTTTCAAAAGTAGCTCCTGGGGGGCAAACAAACACACACATGATATATACAGTCCAATACGCAGTACTAATACAATCGCGCACAGACGCCCCACCCCTCCAGGATTGAAGAGTTCTGCAGTCTTGTGAACTTGGTTGAATTGTTTGACCAGAAACACGACATGCTCCTTCTTTCCTGTCCGCTCATCCTCCTCGGATTGGTTCAGAACCTCCATGGTGACTTCACTGTCAAAGAACTCTCTGGCGACAGCCTCCATGATACCTGTAGGGTAGAGTAAGGGAAAGAATTGACTTCTTCTCACTTCTTCTTCTCTTCTTCTCACATTTGATTTATTTGGGAAGCATTCTGGCATTAAGGGACAATACTGGTGTGGGTATTGGAGTTGGATATTGATTGATTGATCTGGTTCATGATGGAGAAAAATGTAGTTTGTTTCAACAGTATTTGAGCTATTTCTCTCAGCAGAATTCTGTTGATTGACGAGACCAAAGGTAAAGCAAAACAGGTTGAACACTAATGTGGTAATATGAACGCAACGTATTTGTCACTTCGAGTTTGTCAGGTTTTAATTTGTTTGTTTGAGTTTATGTAGTTTCATATTTTGGGTGTTGTTGAATTGTGTTTAGTATGTGATTAAGCAATTGTAACAGCAGGCCCACACGTTGGGGTTTATTTCTTTAATGAATGGAAGTAAATCTTATCCATAAACAACTTTGTTTTTCCGCTGACGCTCATCAGGCTTGACAAAGCAACCAGCTGTTCTTTGCGTGGATGAGCGTTTCCTAATCTGTCAAGCGCTGATGAACCAGAGAGCTCCAGGTTTTGTTTGATGCTTGGACTGTCACCAATGGTTGGGATTTAGTTGATGGGACAGCTGCATTCTGATGTGCTGGCTTAAAGGTGGAAATCAAAGATCACTGAGCAACATTCAACTCTTAGAAAAGCCATTTCATTACTAACTCAGAGCTTTGTCAATATACAATACAGTTCAAACGGATGTGTAGGTATCAAGGGCATGGAGTCATACCAGGGACAATATGGTGCAGGCCCTTCCTGTCAGAGTAGTAGTGAAGCAGCATCCTCCCATCGTCTGTCATCTCCACTCGGAAAGATGGTGCATTCATTTCCTGAGGAAAAACATAGACGAATCACTGACAGTTATGAAAAACTAAAATCACCCTCTCATGGTTGTACGGCTCTGCTGCAAATTCCAGGATCCATCCCAATCCATCCAACGTCATTAAAATTAAAATTGGAGTAATGGCTAAAAATTGCTTTGTGATATGATCTTGGACCGGCATGTGAATATTGGTATGAAAGTTGAAGAAGATCCCTCAAAGCTGCATTCTGTTAGGTCACCGTGACCTTTGACGCTCCCAAGTCTACAACAATATCAATACTTTTGCTTTAGGTTTTATTCTCAGTTATCGATATGAAAACTTCTCCAATAACTTTCTTGTAATGTTCCAACCATTCCCCTTGCCCCCTTGGTCCAAGCTTGGTACGCTCTTAGTAAGTGACAGCAGGTTGATTGAAAGCAAAGGTCAACTGTCTTTAATAAATTATAATAATAAAATACCTGATATGACAGGGCCAGGTAACTATGGAGAGCATCCAGGTTTCCAATAAATTCAATTAGATCTCCGCCCAGAGTCCTCAGCATGGTGTCGTAACCCGCTTGCTTACAGAAAATGAAGAAATGTTCCCCAAAGAGCTTCAGAACTACTTCAGCGGAAACACCTGCGACGCAAAAAGAATAAAAGAGTCATTGAATTGATAGATATTCGTGCGACATGCCAGTTTTTATCCTGTCCCCTAGTGCATGTGTTGTTATTACAGCAGACATTCAATTACAGCCTACTCCCAAAAGTACACCCTGTCTAGATAATTATACCCTTAGGAAGAGATTAGTAACCTGCGTGGAATAAACAGTTCTTGTTGTGCTTTACACGTTGATGCTCAGGGCTCCACTGTTGCCTGCCAAATGTCATCCATTGCACGTATATGTGAATGGTTTAATTATTGTGTACAAAGCATGATTTCATGTCAAATTTTGCGATCTTTGACATTTCGAATGGAACGATGTGACTGAAAGTTGGTTTGATGAAGATTAACAAACAAATACAAAGTTGTTAACAGATGTTAACAATTACGTTAATTAGCGTTTTCTGGTTGTACCCTAATAAAGACACTAAAAAATAATTATATATGGTCCTTATAGAACTGATAAAACAACAAAACTGCGTCTAAGGCTTTTGTGCAGTACTGTATATAAACATCCCTGTTGGATTTCATCAGGGGACATTGTTAACACGTGTGTTAGCACATGCACACAGGGATGTGGGCTCACACCTCAGACACCTACATGCTTTCATAACAATGACCAATGATTCAGAAAGTATCCAGACCCTTTTCACTATTTCAATCCCATTTTAGTTTAAGAAGTTTAGTTTTGCAGATATTGAAAAGAAAAAAGTGCACCAACCAAGTATGAAGAAACTTTGATGACTTTTGGCTGAGGAGCCTTCATTTCCATGGATCAATGAGATGTTTCTACACCTTAATTGGATTGTATAATGGCTCAACAACATTCAGATTGTCTTGAAGACTATCAGTGCTTCTCAACAATTCTGATATTCGGAACAAACAGTATTCTTTCTTCAACTCAGCCTAACTGTGCAATCAAAGCAGGAAGACCTTCAGACCCTAGAGATCCAGTATGGAGATCAACCCAGGCAGATGATTCTGAGCTCATACTAGAACATAGAGGTTTGAAATCTTACCCAGCATTGAGCAGACCTCCTGCACCAGTCTTATGGTCAAGACATCATCATAAACCGTGTATGTCATGAAGGTATCCTGGACTCCTGGTAAAGAGCTGTGTTCAAAAAACATCAACTTGAAATTTCTACACAAAGTTCTCAACGTCACACTTGTCTTCTGGAGATTGGAGCAAGATTTCTATTCTTGATACAGATTTTTGTAAACTTTGTACATCTGTGGACAAACCTCAGTTTGTCCCAGGTCTCTTGGCCAAATTTCTCCATCACCAGAGATTGAAGGCAGCTGTTGATGAAGCCATACTGCAAACGAACAGCAACATTTTATCCGGTCACCAATGTTAAAACTGAAGCCAAAGTCACATTCATTTCGTTAACTTACAATGAAAAACAAATATATAAGCAAATATACAATTTTTTGGACTTGGCTGCTAGAAAAACCTCTACCTCCACTCAAATAAGACTGCAACAACACAACAAAAAATTGGTTACACTGATGAATTATTTAGCAAAACCTAAAACATTGCAGCCAAAAGGCAATGGACAGATGAAACAATGCACAACTATTGATAATGTTACATCTCTGCAAGAATATACTAATGCTAATAATAGTATACTATCTTATCTTCAATAGGAAAACATACTCACCATGTTTGTATTGGATGTTAACTCCAAATTTTGCAAATGTGAAATGGATTTCACACTGTGCTTTCTCCCTCCAGTCTTCTCTCTCTCTCCCTTTCTGTCTCTCTCTCCCCAGTTCACAGATGCACAAAGCCAAATTCCCACCCCCTCCCACAGCTTCCCTCATTTCACCGTTTTCTGTTAGTCGCACAGAATCTGAATCAAGTTTAATGAGGCTTGCGCAAAGGCGTCTTTAGTTATGGGTAAATACATAAATGTGCATTTACCATCAATATGGCACCTCCCCACCACTTGCAGCACTCAATGCCTTCATAATACAAAAGGAACTCGTTGCAACGTCGTACTTACAATTCCCTTCCTGCTGCAACAGAATAGCCGTTAGTAGCTCAAGTAGCACCAATGACTTGGGGATGGGATATCCATCCATTGATTAAATAACTCTGCAGTCTTGCAGCACATAACATCATAACACAGAGTTAACTGAAAGAGACTGGTCTGACCAGTCCAACCAAAACCCAGAGGCCAGATACTGTCCATAGAACTGTATACTTGTATTCAAACAGGAAACCGAAAAAGAAGATCTCTGTCATGGATATTGGTCAGTAGGTCACCTTAACAAGACATTTTGTCCAGAATGTTCCAAACAGACAAAGAAACATCCACTGCCTCTACTTTAGGACTTCATCAACATAGTTTGAGAAAGTTTTGCCTGGAGAAGCACACTTCTGCAGGACCTTCTGCCCTCTACCAGTTACCAACAGTAAGGTTTAGGTACAACTCATCTGGAGAGTTTTTGGATTTTGGCAGTCAGGCATCTGGCAAGGAAAAAGGGGCATCCCAAGTTTCACATCATTTTACATATTTGTAGGGCTGATTTCCCTGTCACTAATTTCCAAAGCAGATTGTAATTGGTCTTTACAAATTAAACTTGTAGACCTTATAGGAGGAATCTGGATTCTACTAGTCCCAGACTTCCATGAGAAAATGCTGACAATTGACCAAACTGCCCAAACCTCAAAACGAGTCATGCTACATTAAATGCACCGCATCATCACATTTGAGCAGGAATTGCAAAATATGTGTTATTTCTCCTTTCCTTTATGTCTGATTTCAGTCAATAATCTGTTATCAAAACAAAAGTTGTAAAAAAACACTAAATAAAGAAAAAATCTTCACAACAGCTCCAGTTCTGGTTGATCTTCAACCAAAATCAGAACCTGATCCAGAACCTGAACTTGTCATTTTCAGACTCCACAAATACAGTAAAGCAAACAGACAAACATACAG
>OMNW01004519.1:1117-13560 GCA_900303245.1 Selene dorsalis | reverse complement strand
AGTGTAGGGTGCACAGGTTGTCAAAGGTTGAGATTTGGTAGAAATAACGTCAGAAAATAATCTGTAAAGGTTTTAGCAGGAAGTAAAGTGTAAGATCTGGGTGGTCTGTAGTGACTCTACAGGTCTCTTGTTTTGAACTGAAAAGTCTCATGTTCCTCATGTTGAACAATACGAGTCTGTTTTAACCAAGAAGTTAATTACACCTGAAACCTGAGAGGAGAGGAGAGGAGAGGAGAGGAGAGGAGAGGAGAGGAGGAGCAGTTACAGCTGTTGAGAGCTGGACTGTGTGTACAGTTGTGTCTATAGGCTGATGACGTCACTGAGCCAGTGCTCCAGCTGATGATGTCACTTGGCAGGTGCTCCCAGGTGATGATGTCAATGAGCCAGTGCAACAGCTGATGTATTGAAGGTGTAGTCAGGACCTCCACTGCAGAAGGTGACAGGTCTTCAGGATGTCGGTGGAGACAAGAGAAAAATATAATAATTTAACCAATACTGAGAAATTAGTGTTCAGTTGCTTCAGTATATTGTGAATATTTTCACTGCGTCATCATCATCAAACATGACTCAGCTGCAGTGATGTCGTCCTCCGGCTGCCTCTGCAGACTGCTGACTCAGCTCTGACACTGACAACAGGTGGAGTCCTCATCCAACCCCAAACTCTCCCTTTTCTGTTTTTTTTTTTTTAAACACACAAATAGCCACAGTCACTGAAACAGGGCTGTTATAGTTTAGACGGGGTCACCTGTCCAGAGAAACCCTGCCCCTCCCCCAGTGCATGATGGGATACACCTGTGAGGATACATGCTGCAGAGGACATATGATGGAAGTAACACTAACACATACAACTACTACCTAGGAACAGCAGCAGTATTCTTTGGTTTTTGGTATAGCAATAGATGTAATAGTAGTAGTAGTAGTAAAATTTGCAGTAGTGTTTGTATTGATGTTTGTAGTACTTTTAGGAGTAGTATGAGCAGCCCCTCCCCTCCCTCAGTTTGTATAAATATGACTGTTTGAGGGAGGAGCAGCAACTCTTGAGCTGCTTCTCTTTACTTCAACAGGGGAACTGAGACAGCAGCATGCTGCCACCGTGAGTACTACTACTATGTATACTATGCTAATACTATTACAACAAAGTATACTGCTTATACTGCTTTTAATACACTCACTGCTACTGCATTATTATCACTATTGCTGGCTATCCTGTGTTGTATATTAATGTTTCTGACTTTAATGATATTAATACTCTATGCTGATGAAGTAATATGACAGTATTGTGTTACTCTGTACTGCAGTAGTAATATAACAGAACTGTAATACTCTGTAGAGCTGTAGTAATACAACACCACTGTAATGTGGTCTAAGTACATCAGTGGTACTGCAGTAGTACATCTGAAGTACTGTAGTAGTGCTGTAGTATCATATTACAAAATATGATATATTTCTGTTCTTGTCACTTTGTGTTTCATTCTGATTAGATGTGGATTTTGATTGACAGGCTGTTTGTCCAATCAGTGTTCAGCTTCGTTTTCATGCATTAATACTGTTGTCAGCTGAATCCTCTTATCTCCAGAGTGTGTGACCACTGGAGATACAATGTTTTAATCATCTGTTGGCTGATCATAATTAAGTTGTATTGGTAATACTGGATAGTATTGATTAGAAGAATTGTATCCCCTGAACTATCTGGCATTGATGAGTATTGATTATTATTGACTATTATTATGTTGTGAAAAGATTATTTCATATTGACTGTGACATCAGTAGTAATGACCACTGTGCACTGACATACAGCTGTCAGTGGTCGTTATTGATCAGTGTAGATCAGTATTGATTACTCCTGTCGTCTCTGTCACAACAGAAACCTATTGATAGTGTGGATGGTCGTGTTTCTCGCAACAACTGTTTCTACAGCTCCTGTGGAGGGTAAAAATACTCACGTATATATCATTATAGTTTAAACTTTATGTCACAGACATGTTAATGAAATGTGACAATTAATATACTTTTACATTTTATTATTTAATGTCAGTTTATTTTTCATGCTTTCCAGAGAAGGAGCAGGAGGAGGTGGAGGTGGAGGCCACAGAGGAGGGGGAGGGGGAGCTCTCAGAGGAGGAGGAGGGTAGGCCAGTGCGTGTGTGAGAAACAGTCTTTTATTTTGAAAAGGCAGTTTCCTGTCAGTTTCTATAAATGCAAGTAGAAATCTGAACAAGTGTTTCTAGTTTTGACAAACGAAACTGAGTAAGTGAAAACTGATCGACGGATGAAACTGATTTAAAAACACAAACTGAACTTGACTTGGCTCGGTCGATCTACTTGACCTGACTCATCTCAACCTTAAAGGACTCGACTTGTGCCAAACCTGATGACAACAAATACATACTGTATTGGGCTTTTTAGTTCGGAGAGACTGGGGTTTCTGATGATGTCAACATCTGTCAGAGGAGCAATCCAATCAAAAACTGAGTTGTTGGATAAAATATGACAGGACACACTCACCACAAGAACCTCTGAGAACATTATGAATGACATGACAAAATGCTAAAACCATTGATTGATCAAGTGAATAGTCATAAGCTCCGATTTCTCCAAACACTGCTATGCAGACGACACCCAACTCTATCTGTTGGCCCCTCCAGAGAAGCCCACGGTCTCTGCACTAACTCTTTGATGACCAATCAGTCTCTCCATGATGATACCAACTGCCTCTTCATGTCATCCTCAAACCAAGGCCACAAGAAACCATGATGTCATGTTTGATGAGCAGCTATCCTTCTCAGACCGTACCTGACTCCAAACACCAGGCCATGGTTCTCTCTCTCTCACTTTACTGCTGTGATCTTTTGGCAGGCCTCCCTTGATGCACAGTGACACCCTTACAGGTGCTCCAAAATGCAGCCTGTCTGGTCTTTGAAGAGCCCTTCAGTGGGACTTATGAGACTGCTCCCACTTGCTTGAAGTCGATCATTCAGCCTCATGCTCCTTCTCTCTGTCACTCTGTTTCTCCATGGGACATCATCATGCATACAAGACAGGCTCAGTACAGACTGTTCTGGTCTGTGGTTCCCTGTGGACGCTGTGGACATTAGATGTTTTCATTTATACTCTCAAGGAGGCATTTCATACATGTGCAGTTGGGCATTATCTACTGGTAGACAACTTGTCATGCAAGGAGAAGAAGAGCTGCTTTGTCTAAATTGTTCTGTTTAAGATGAATTTCCAGTGGATACCTTACAACCTTTCTTTAAACTGTATGTCCATGTTTGTTTTCAAGCTCATGTCCATTTGAATCTCGTTGCCTCACAGTTACAGACCAGCGCTCCCTTCATTGATAAAACGTGCACCGTAGATTGCCCCTATGTACTTGTGGATGTGAAAGGTAAAATAATGGCGTAAAACTCAAGTATTGGTTTGTTAAAGTTTAATCCAGCGAAGTCGTTGATGTCTGAATGAACACTGCTGTTGCAACTGCAAATAGTCAAGTTTACCAGCAATGTCCCATCCCATAAACTTTGTCTTTGTCCTCATTAGCTTTTATACAGTCTTTTTCTAACACTTCATACCGAGTATGAGAAATGATGTCCATGAGTCAACACACATTTGTATCAGGGCTATTACACAATGTAAAAAAAAACCATTAATCTAAATCAATCCCATAAATCAATACTTGTAATGAGAAACAAGTTAAATCGTCCATCATGCAACATAAGGTCCAGTCAGAGTATCTGCCCATGTACAGTGGTTTCTGCAGACTGTTGTTCTCAGTCAAGTTAAGCACATAAAACACATGGTGGTCAAGTTATTTTTAACAACCCTGGTTTATGTACTGATACTATCGAACCTTATTTCATTTACATGATCCATAAAAACATGATGCTACTCTCCTATGCTAGTTAGCTTTAGTGTATCTTTGTTTTTATCCACTCTGATGAATGTAGCTGCAGCTTCATTCTGTTATGTGGAAAAAAGATCTGAATCAACAACATGAGCATTTATATAACTGCATGTTATTGTTGTAATGTGACATAGCATCACATCAACATGTAGCTACAGACAAAAGATGCAATATGACTGAATGTGATAGTGGGATATACAGTATATAGGAAGGATGAAGAGGAAGAGGGAGAAAGAGAAATAAAGTAAAATATGGAAAACAAAAACAAAGAAATCAGAAAAGTGTGAGTGATGAGTTTAATCTGAGATCTGTGATCATTAAACACTGTTGTTAAAAACGTCTTAATTAGAGAAATAAATGTTGGATGTTTTCTCTTTCCAGATGATGATGACTCCAAGAGTCAGGATAAGATTGAGGGTGAGAGGATAAAACACACTGTGACCTTTAAACCTTACATCATAAACCTGCATAAACACAAAAACATGAACAGCTGAGAGACTGTAAATGACTGAGGTGATGACCGATCAGTGTCGCTGATATCTGATGATAACTCATCAACAAATGAACCCTGTTTGTTTGTAACAACAACAGAAGATTCATCGTCACATGTTAGCGACACTGATGGAAACAGAAGCTTCATTCATCCTGAACACTTGGTACCTGTCCTCCTCCTCCTCCTCTTCCTCCTCCTCCTCCCCCGGCCCCTCTGCCTCCACTCCTCTTACAGGCATTCCCGGTGTGCACCAGACCACTACGGCGGCAGCCGGAGGTTCAGGTGAGTTGATCCTGATCAGGTTTGTCCATCCTGAACAGCGTATTTGTTCCTGTCTTTGGTCTCAGGTTTAATCCAGATTAACTGGCTGGTATTAAAACCAGGATTAACCCGATCCAGTCAGGTTCACATGATGCTGCAGGTCTCAGGTTACTGCAGGAGGTCGGGATTAGTGCCACAGCACCACCTGCTGAAACCAAAGACAAATTCACCTTCACCAGTCAAGCTCTTCATGTCTTCACGTTGTATCATCACACAAACAAACCAATAATGATAATCAAGTTCATGAGCATTTCCTTCTCTCTGACACACAAAGCCACAGAAACGAATAAAACACAGAGGATTTAAACTCTAAACAAAGTCAAAGGACAAAATACGTCAGTGCTGAAACAACATTATCATTCATTTGTCACCTTTCACCTCCTGCAGACCTCACAGGTCCCCAACACCTGAGATCTGTCCCACACAGGACCTCTGATACTGAGTTTGAGGAAATTTGATCATTTGATTTCTGTGGGTGATGATATGCAGTTCATCCACTGTAACTAAATCTGTGTTCATTTTCAGCTCCCAGCAGTCAGACAGCAGGACAAGGAGGAGGTGATGGAGCAGTGGGAGGTGGGAGAGGTGACGGAGCAGCAGGAGGCTCTGCAGGTAAACAAGAAGAAGAAGAAGAAGAAGAAGAAGAAGTCCGATAACATGCTTTATGAAAAACAAACAGATTACAGTCACGTACTGAGTCCAGTGATCCATCAATCAATAACTCAGTATGTTGAACTGATCAATCATCAGAACTGTCAGATTATCATCAGTCAATATTTAAGAAATGAGAAATCAGTCATGGTGTTTTAACTTATCAATTAACAACAGCCATAGATGATCAATCACATCACAACCCACATGTAATCATTAATCAGTGTGTTTGAACTAATCAGTCGTCATTCATCCGTTATACTATATTGAATAATATAACCTATCAATCAGGCAATTAGTTGTTAGCAAGTATCTCATGTCATCAATAAGCCAATCAAATTAATCAGTCATCACAATGCAAATATAATCATTAATCAATAAGAATATGTTTCATATGACCCTGTGACTAACTAATCAGTATAGATAATCATTCATCGATTGACCGATTTTAATAAATCAATCATAAATTAATTAATCAATATATTGTAACTAATCAATCAATCAAACAACCAACATGATTTAACTTATCTTGTTCCTGTTTGTTTCTGAATTAAAGGAACGTCCTCCTGTTTACAGAACAACAGTCAGTTCTCTTCCTGGTTTTCTCCCAGGTTCTGCAGGTGCCTCGAGTTCTGCAGGTCCTGTAGGTCCTGCAGGTGCTGTAGGTTCTTTAGGATCTGCAGGTTCCTCAGGTTCTGCAGGATCTGTGGGTTCTGCAGGATCTGTGGGTACTGCGGGTTCTTTAGGATCTGCAGGATCTGTGGGTTCTGCAGGATTTGTGGGTACTGCGGGTTCTATAGGATCTGCAGGTTCCTCGGGTTCTGCAGGTCCTGCAGGTTCTGCAGCAGCAGGAGAACTCTCTGGTTCCTCTGCTGGTCAGACTGAAGCTGCAGGTAAACAACTATTTAGATTTTAAGCCCGGCATTAATAACATGTCATGAGTGCTTGTGTTTCCTAGGTGATAATGAATTAATCAATAAACACTGAAGGGTGTCATTGATTGTTGCTTGAGTTTATCAATCAACAAATAAATTTGTCAAATATGAAATGTTTGTGTCTGCAGGTGCTGACGGAGTTGACTCAGAGTCCAATGGTAAGTATCTGTAAAGTCATACACAATAACAATACAATACATGCTGATCAATAACTTAGTGATAGGTTGTCAAAGCATAAACATTGTGATGTGTGTCTCAGGTAACGGACAGAAGCTGCTGAATGGAGGAGGAGGGGCAGGAGCCGGAGGAGGAGCAGGAGCAGGAGGAGGAGGAGGAGGAGGAGACAGTCATATAGGTGAGCTGTAGGGGGCGGGGCTACAGAAAGAGACTGACATGTGAGACGGGCTGCACTGAACGTGCATGTTTACCTGCATCTCTCTCTTTCAGATGTGTTTGGGCCATTTGGGGGCGGAGTTTCTCACCTAGATTATACAGGTGAGTGTCCAGGTGAGGTCTGTCTGCCGTTATTTCTTCTGGTAGTTGACTATCACTACACTCTCACTGTCTCAGAGAGAACCACAAGAAATAATCTAATGACTCGATAATCAGTCGTCAGGTTGTTCATGACGTTCTTCTTCTTCTTCTCCTCCAGGAATCATCGACCCATCCAGTCATGACTTCCTGCTCGGCCTTATGGGTAAGTTTTTCCTATAAGCCACCATCAGAGTTGGCAAACTGATGATGTAAAACATAATAATAAAGTGACAGCTAAAGACATACTTCAAAATAAAAGCCTCTCTGGCCACAATTCAATAAACCGTTGTAAACTAGACAGTGTTTGTCTAAACTACAATGAATCACACACTTTTAAACGTGTTTCTGATGTCACCTGTACTTTCATGTGTGTGTGTCTGACTGATGTGATCTGGTCAGTCCAGATGTTCACATCAGCAACCCAGGCCTGATCTGATCTGATCCAGCTGTCACTACATCTGTCACTTAATATAGAGGTTGAATGACTTCATACAGGAAGGATGAAGGATTTGGTTTTTAAAATTGATTGACACCTCTGTCCTCCATTCAGACATCACAATGGGCTCTGATGTCACCTCAAGATAAGATTAAAATTATTTTATTAATCCTGTAAGGGAAATTCATTTGGTTCAAATATACAACAAACCAGTACAGGTGTGGTCAGTAACAGGTGTGAACAGTGCAGCTGTGATCAGAAGATGTGTGATTTTGATTTTGTCTTTTATTCTGACAGGTCACATGACTCCGCCCACTCAGCTGGACTCCACAGGTGTGTTTTTTTTTTCCTCAGGTCTTTCAGGTCAGATTTCAGTGAATTTTCACCAGTCACACCTGATGTGTCCTGTCAGGAGCAGCTGAGAGTCCCAGAATGCACCTTGTTCCACTGCACTACTGATCAATTGATCAGTCTGTTTATGTTTGTGTCAGTGATCAATTCAGGTGTGACAGCAGCTCTGTCTGCAGATCAGCACGGCAGCTCCAGTCTGGACTCACCTGCAGGTATTGACCTCGCCAGGGATCAGGTTTGTTTCTCTAAGACTCACCTGTACAGCTCACCTGTTCTGGTGTCATCCTGTTGAAGATCATGTTCATCAATTTGACATCAGCATCGATCAATCAGGACTAGACCACACCTCTATGAGCTCAGGACCTGACCAATCACTGTCCAGCTCTGTCTCTGGCCCCTCCCACTCTGTCGCTCTGGAAGGTTGGTGTAACAAAAGGCTTTTATTATGAAAAAAAAAGGAGAAAGACTTTTATTCTGATACCTGGTTGTTTTCCTTTGTCAGCTGCAGCAGCTTCATCATCCTCATCGCACAGTGCAGGTCACAAAGAACAAACAGGTAAACTCACCTGCACAGGTACATACACACACCTGTGAGATGGCTACGTCTCAGAGTTGATGGTTGATTTTGTATTTTCCTGACAGATGGAGTCGACTCACCTGATACTAACGGTAGGAGTCCTATGGACGTTCAATGCAAACTGTGGGACTGTGATGTTCTCAGTTACCACGTCGGTTCTGTTTGTTCCTTGCAGAACCACACCTGTCAGTCGCTAACAGTCTCTGTCTTTTTAGGAAACGGTCGACAGACTCAGCTCACCGACACAAACGGAGGTAAATTCTTCTTCTTCTTCTTCTTTGATGCTTCATGTCGCCTGCATCGCTCTGAACCAGCTGATCTCAGGTCAGATCTGTAGCTCTGTCTTTTGTCTCTGCAGTGACCGACCGACCAGTTGCCGTCAGTGACCACCAGACTGATCTCACCGGTATGGTAGCTGCAGATTATTGATTTATTGATTAGATTTTAGTCAGGGATAAACTGGTCTGATTACCTGATCCACTGACCTAATTAGTGGTAATGCCCAATGATGATGATTTCAGCAGGTGGAGTGCAGTCAGTGACCAGTAACATCGACTTCACAGGTGAGAGGAACTGATCACGTCAACAGATCAATGTGCCAATTCATAATATTAATCACTGACAGAAACTTGGCTCTGTGTTCTGATTGGTTCCAGCAACAGGCCTTGGACTCGGACATGATGTCACAGGTAAGAGTTACTATGACAACCAATAGTGTGAGTTAGTTTTACCTGTGAGCTGTTAATTCACCCTGGGGACTCACTTCCTGTCATGTGACTTTGCGTTGCAGAGTCGTCCCCCCTCGTCCACCACACAGAGTCTGTAGACGTCTTCACGAACACAATGAACTCAGGTACACCTGTCTGTTTACCTGTCTGACACACACCTGTCTGCCTGTTTGCTTTATTTGTTGTTGCTTTAAAAGTTTCAGGTGTGTACTCTTCCCACACGGACATGGTGACCATGGCAACTGACTCAACAGGGACAGACACAGGTGAGCTCCACCCTCCCACATGCCCAACATGTGTGTTACACTGCAGAAAGGTTAAAGGTCAGACATGTTCATCGTGTTGTTGTGTGTTTGTAGTGGCAGCAGATCCAACAAGAAGTCCACCTGGCTCCAGTAAGTTCCTTTATTAAAACAGAAGAAGAAAAAGTTCAGGTCAAGTGTAGCAGGTCTTCTTCTACTGTTGAAATATGTGGTAGTCTGTGTACATGTGTGTGTCAGCGTGTAAATGAACTGTGTGTGTGTGTTTGTGTGTTTCAGGCCTTCCAGCTGTGACAGATCACACACAGGCGGCTGGTAAGTTTTACAGATGTTTATTGTTGAGAAACCAGTCGACAAACCAGTCACAAAATGAATCCAGATGAAACTGAACTGTCATTGGTTTCAGTCTGACCTCAGTCTGAGTTGTTCTGTGTGAACTGGATGAACACGTCTTGTGTTTATATCCTAATCTGAGATCAGGTGCTGAAGGCTTCTTCTTTCTCTCTTCTTGGCTCTGCTTGTTCTCTGCAGGTCCAGTCACTGAACAGTACAACCCATCTGGTCAGGGTCCTGAAGGTTCGTAACAACACGCACCGACCTCTGACCTCTGACTCTCTGACCCTCTGACCTTTGACCCTCTGTATCTCTGTATGCACTCTCTAAACCTGATCCCCTTTCATTCAGCCTCTGCTGGCATCAGACCACCAGCTTCATTATAGTGCAGGTTCTGGACGGAGCGGGGCAGCATGCACATCATGTGACTACTGGAAATATAATTGATTATTATTTACTGAAAAAGCAGCAGCATATTCAGCTGCACAGAATAGATGCATAGACTAAGCCAGATCAATAAGCAAATCAGTACCTGAAGCATCAATACTATTGATACTTACTTGAATTGAAGACAATTTTTTCTGTCTCAGGTGCAGAAAATGTGGAACTGGAGGATACCTGCTGACTTCCACATCAAACCGCGAGTTCGATTCCTGCGCTACCGATTCCAGTGTACTGACCAATCAGCGTGGCCCAGGAAATATGGCCCCTCCCGCTAGCTGTAGGCTCCGCCCACTGGGCAGCAGAGGCTCATCTGTGTTTTTTTTTTAAATATTTAAAATGTGGAGTTTGTTTATAGATGTTTATTTTGTTTTAGAGCGGAATAAAGAATAAAGTTTCAGCCGAATCTCGACTGGTTGGTGATTCTGTTTTGACTTGATGACATCATACAGGATGTGACATCATTCTCACTATCAGGATTGTAAAATGTGGCTTTAAACTTCTACAATAAATTTGTTTTTTTTGTCTATTTTGAACATCCAACTGAGAATTTGTCTTCATTCTAAACTGATAACCGATCACTTCTTTATCAATAACATTAACCTGATCAGACAGTGGCATCAGGTGTGTCATGAACATGGCTTATGGATTTTAGATATTTACTTTAGATGAAAACCTAGTGATACATAGACTGACTTCATACATCCAATAATATGTAAAAACATTTTTCTAATTAATAATAATTTAATTGGCGACCTGTCCAGGATAAGCCCCGCCCTCACCAGATGTCACCTGTGCTCCAGCCCCCAATAGATGGATGTCTGTATAAGTTGTTGCTGAATGACGAAGGTGCGTTCCATGCTGCCGTTGTTCAAAAACAACAACAACAAAAAAAAAACACTGTGTTTTATTGACACACCGATAAAGAAACTGAATTTAATGTGGATCAATAATATATCATGGCTGACACCTGATCTGATTAATCAGAGTTTCATATCGATCCTAAACATCAGATCAATGCATTTCTATCTGGTTCCACGTTGTCTCCATGGTAACAGAAGTGATGCAGGGGCACTTCTTATTTATAATAAAGTTTTCCAAAAATATGTCTCTGCATTATATCTATATTTTACACGTGAAAACAAAGACAACCATAAACTCTGTATTCAACATGCAGAACGAGAGAACACCTGGGTCACATGATCCTGCCTTACCTTGCCCATGCGTGTCATCACAGCTGTACTGTGACATCATCTGCACTGACTTCAGAGCTGCTTCTGATTGGACCAGCAGGTACCGATGTGACCTTTATTCTCCAATTTTTTTTTTTTTGATTTTTTTTTTTTTTTTTTTAGTTTTACAGCAAGTGACAAACAAATGAATGTAATTAAAGCAGCAAAGAACCAAAAGCTAAAATAAAATAGAAGAATAGGACATAGATATATGTATAAAGGAGTTAATATCGATCAATAACATCTGCATACTAAAAACATGACCTTTGACCTACTGATTGATCTACAGCTGATCAATTGTTTCATCATTGTCTATTGCTGCTGCTGAGTCGGTGCTCAGACTGGACTGTCCTGTTGCTATGGTTACTGATGAGTCGTCACGTTCCTGAAGATGTCAGAGGTCAGAGTCCAGCTGGGCGTGGCTGAGCAGGGCGGCGGTCGGGTCGTCAGTGGACGGGTCCGACGTGAAGTAAGGCTCCCCCTCCAGCTCCAGCAGGGACGGCAGGTCGGCCCCGCCCTCCCCCAAATTGACCGGTTCAGATATCACAACAGGTGTGGTCGTGTAGTGCACCAGCTGCTTCCCTGGACCAATCAGAGAGCAGCAGAGGGTCACCATGACACATCAAACGGCATGTACGTACGTGTGTGTGTGTGTGTGTGTGCGCTTGTTACCTGTGTTCCTGGTATTGCTGCTTTCATCGCTTCCTCTAAGAATTCCCTCAGACAGCAGCTGAGAGGAAACAGTGAGACCACAGTCAGAGAAAATCCAACCGAAAAACAACATGGCTGCAACAGGAAGTGCAGAAACAGAGAGTCTGCGTAGTTGAACTCACAGTGTCCAGGCTGTCGAGGTCAAAGTCTCCAGAGGGACACGGCGAACTGAGAAACTAAACATGAACACACACATACACAGTTAACACTTACGGACCGTCTCCATTAACATGCTCATATACTTTTAACACATTAAACAGATTCTCTCTCTCAGACCGTAACTATGAACCGACCTCTATGAGCGGGGAGGTGTCGAAGGTGAAGGTTTGTGCGTTCAGGATGTTCTGCAGGTTTTCTAGACTGTTGTCCACACTGTCAACATGGTCGGACAGCTCAGACCTGAAACACACAGAGAGACAGACAGACAGACAGGCAAGAGAGAGAGAGAGAGAGAGAGAGAGAGAGAGAGAGAGAGAGAGACCGGAGACGAACAAGGACAGAAAGACATTCAGTAGAGACAGATGGGAGAGAGAGAGAGA
>OMNW01004518.1:14315-34363 GCA_900303245.1 Selene dorsalis | reverse complement strand
TGTGTGACTGCACCTCAGTGCAGTCACACAGGAACACATGGCCTACCTGTAATACAGCCTTATTTGAGGGAGATGCCTCCAAGTGAAGTCCAAACTAAATCTATTTTTCCTGCACAATATGATGTGTACTGTTCCTGTGCCCGTACTCAGTCAGGTACTTCAACAGAGCTATTCCTTTGGGTCACTATTGTCGCTGTGTGCTTTAAGACGTGATCATCTGGGGTTACTGCACTTGTTCTTGTGTCTTTGTTACTCAACATGTCGCCTGTCTTTGCACTGACTGAACTTCCAGCTCAAATGGCTGAGTAACTGACCCTCCCCATTAAAAGTGTCCCCAGAGGGAAGGACACTTCCTATCCTGACGGGCCAACACTGCAGGATAAGCTCCTCACTTAGTAAAGAAGTATCTTGTAAAAAAAATATATAATTGTTAAATTAAACAGAATAGTGAGCTTTTTGTATGGCCAATGTAAACCATCAAATGGAAACAGTTATACAACGTCCTACTCAACTGCTGTACATAAATTGATTAACCTAATACAATATCTATTTTTAATAATTAAAAAAACTGTTGCAGGTCTGGTCAAAAGGTCCTGTCAAAAAAAAAAAAGAGCAACATTTATCTTAATGACTTCAAAGTGCTGGGAGGAGAAAGTTAAAACTACAGAGTTTAACAGTAAATATGAAAACAAAACAGATTTGTTCACTTCTCTTTTTGGTTGATTAGTTGTTCACTGCAGATGGCCTTGCTGATTTCTTGGGTAAAACCATGACCACATACTTAGGAAAGTTGTACTATTGCAGAAAAAGGTCCTCAATTACCTTAATGACTTGAGTCCAGATAAGCATTGCAAGAGCTGTGATTGGAAACTAATAGTACAAGCCACTTCCTCTTACGCACAAATGACAGACCTTGATCCTAAACAAACTCGAGAAAGCGGAGTTTTGCATGCTGTTTTCAACACCCCGCAGCACAGGACAAAAGAAATTCAGATAGGGTTAGGGTTGTTCAATCTGTTGATCCATGTCGCCCCCACACAGCGTTCTCACCTTCCACAGAAACCTGCACCTCCTGGCTCTGTCTGTGAGCTCCTGGGTGGTCAGAAACTGAACACCCGCACCTGCGACAGTGACTCTGAATAACCCAGTATTAGAAGAAGAGACAGGGACGCTGTGACTTTGTCTGTCTCTACAGGATGCTGGACGGTCTCATCCTGTATCACCTTCTAGGATAAAACATGGCCTCAGGCTCAGGGTCTGTTCACAGAGCACACTGACAACCTGTGACCACGTTCAGACCAGAAGATGAGGAGGGCTGTTAGTTTGTGAGCTATGAACTAAAGAGGCATCAATAATGGTTACAATCAGAGACAGTAAACCAAATCTAAACCAAAATGCCATCAACAGTTTGTAGAGTTGTTAAACATATCAACCTCATTTGAATTTCATCATTAATAGTTTCTTTGTAGGTTAAGTTTGATTTCATGGTGCTGTAACTGTACTTTTTGGTCAAAAGAAACTTAAAATAGTTTGTTTTTTAACTAACTACACAGATAGATGCGTGGTCATTTTTGATTGAAAGGGATTTCGTGGTATTCAAAATGACGGACACGATAGCTAAACACAATTTAAGCTAGGTTTGTTTGCATCCTCAGTTGAACAAAGGGTAAATGCCATAAATGACATGCGTTTCAAAAGTTACATAAAATGCACATTTAAAAGACTCCCGTTTTAACAGAAGTATGGCTGTTGAAACCTACCTTGCCTCAGTGCCCTGGTCTGTTGGACAGCTGGCAGCAGGTGCTGCCTCCTTCACTGGAAACCTAAACAGCTCCTCTGGAGAAACTCACCGCGGTGTTGAAAGGCCGAGGCAGGTGAGGTGTCAGCATCTTAGTGCAAACTTTTCTCGATGCACAGGCACTTCTTGCAAGTATATCCTGGTATCTAGCGTCCTCTTGTGGTGTTAGTACCCGCAAACAACAACTTTAACCGGAGGCGGAAACGAAGCGAGGCACGAAGCTAGCAGCCAAAACACTGAGGTAGCTCTGTGCTGAGGTCCGGTGGAGGGTTTTCGCGTTTATCGTCGCACCGAGAGGAGAGAGAGGGTTAAACGGGACATTGATGTCATTTTGTGGGACTCAAAACGGCGGGTGAGTGTGTTGAAACGTGCTGGTTGTGTGTTTTTCAGCGGTGTTAGAGCCGCCGTGTAGACGCTTTCAGTTAGCCGGCTAGCTAGCGGACGCTGTTCCGTTTATGTAATCATGGTGGACTGTTGTCGGGTGATGGGCCGAGGTGCTCATCTTCATGTTCATATTCTTCTAGTTACACGTTATGAAGAAGAATACATGCGAGTCCAGACTGTCCCTGCACCTGTGTTTACATGACTAATCACAACAAACCAACATTATGAGGGAGGGAAAAGTAGTAAGAAGAATCTCACTTGTGGGCTGAAGCATTCACAAAAAAGGCATTAGTGTAACTGTGGCTTGTTAATGGCAGGCTTCCTAGGATAATGGATCATTTAGTAATGAGAACAAACCTTTGGTTTTATTTTCCCAATCAATCAACCACATTTTCTCTGTCCTTCCAGCCGCCGTAGCAAATGGGATCAGCCCGGGCCCGGCTCTGGTGGGATGGGGGAGGCTGAGGCTGCACCGACCGGGGCTCTGGATGCTGCTGCTGCTGTGGCTGCTAAGATTAATGCCATGTTGGTGGCCAAGGGCAAACTCAAACCCTCACAGATCGGAACCCCAGGGCCTCCTGATAAGGTAAAGAGCATCATTAATGCTTGCCATTACACAGCCAGAGAATTATCTTATAAGTCTACAAGGGCAATCACAGGACCTTTGTACCATTATGGAGGGATGGGTAATATACACTCAGCTAACATTTTGTTAGCCACACCGAGCCAAAATGAAGGCAGTACTGTCAATCTAACACAATACAGTTCAACATCAACACAAAGCACAGCATCCAGAGATGGTAATGAAACAATTTCAGCGTAAACTGAACAACACAGCCTTCATGAAGATAGGATTTATTACAGGACTGTCTTAATACAGACTGCATTAGTTTTGGTTTTGTTCCTAATCAATTCTTAGTTGAGACTATGCCATCAACACCAAAGCTTTTGATTATGAAAACAATCTGTTTACATCACTGGTTTTATTAAACCTTTGTGAGTATGTTGCATATCGGTGAACATGATTAATGAGTTATTTTGATATTGGATTAACAGGATTGTAACATCAATGTAATGAGATGTCACTATAAATTTTGATTGACTGATAGCTTTACCTTGGTTCAGACCTCCGTTTGATTTATTTGAAAATAACAGATTGACAAAAATGGTTTGGAGTCTCTCATATTAACAAATCATACCATCTTTGTAGTTGTGTAGGGTGATTTAGGTAGCATGGTGATGACATGTGAAACTGAAACTGCCAAATTGGTTTGCACTGAGACTTCAGAATTGCTTAGTGGTGCTAGTTAAGAAAGACAATTTAGCAGAAGAAATACTACCAGACAGTGTGGCACAAGAGTTTGGCAGATGAATGAATGAATGAATGAAAGATGTCCATCACAGTTATCAGCATTTCTATTTGTTTTACATGAAGTATTTTTAAGAGTCGTCATAATATTGTGGTACACAAAGCTCTCTGTTGCAAATTCCTTGCATCTAGGACATCTCATCTCATTCACCCACAATAGAGATTATATGTGACGGCTGTAATGTGGGTGAAGATATTAGTTGCATGTTGAGTAAGTTCACCACAAAATCACAGCCTCCAGAAGTTTTCTTCAGACATCTGTGTACTAAATATTAGTGTAGTGTCTTGCCTCAATTAGGTTACAGTGACCTGATTTTTTTTGACACACTTCATCTCTCGGCTCCTCTCTCAGGCTGTGGGTGTTGGGAAACCTCCAGTGCCAACAAAAGCCAAAGATGACCTGGTAGTGGCTGAGGTTGAGATCAATGATGTCCCGATTACCTGTCGAAACCTCCTGACACGTGGGCAAACGCAGGATGAGGTCAGCAGCAATATGGACAATCATATCTTACAGATTTAACTTCATCGGCATGCCTACTTGTTGACATTTGTGTGTCTTTCCTATGTTGATCTACAGATCAGTAAAGTTAGTGGTGCTGCAGTTTCAACCAGAGGCCGTTACATGACAGCAGAGGAGAAAGGCAAAGCACTACCAGGGTGACCGCTCTTATTTTTTACAGTGACTGATTATAATAACCACCAGATAAGTAACTAGTTGTTTGAATATTTGCTGTCGTTGTATTAATGTAAGTCTTTTCTGTTCTTCCGTTTCAGGGATCGACCTCTGTATCTACATGTCCAAGGACAGACTAGAGAGCTTGTTGACAGTCAGTGTTTTGTCATACTTATCTTTAATCGGTATGATTCTATATATGGGCTGTAAATAGACTGATTATTTTGTCAATTATTCTCCAGGGGCAGTTAATAGAATCAAGGAGATAATCACCAATGGTGTGGTCAAGGCTGCGACTGCCTCATCATCATCATCTTCATCCTTCTCCCCCGGTGGAGCTTCAGTCACAGTTTACCAGCAGCATAATCCTCCTCCACCTTCATTGCCCCCCATGACCCACCACAAACCCCACTTTCAGTCTGGGGTAAGAGCACTCCCTTCTTGTCATTTCCCCTTTGATAGTCCAAGATGACTCCATGAAAAGCTTACTACATACCTTAAATTATATAGTTGTTTTGCCTCCAAATTGATGACAGAACACACATGCTTAGAGTCCATACTGTGCTTTTGCGTGTTTTGGTCCCTTTTTTCCCATTTCATGCAGTTAGTAATTACTGCCTGTCTTTTTCAGTTCATGCAATAGTCTTTTGTCTTTTGGGGAAAATTGTAGGTAGTATGGTCAGGTAGTTTTTGAGGCTGTGCAGCCTCATCATGTTGGAAATAGACTTGAATAATTAATACTGAACAATAATTGACATCATTAAAAGGATGAAAAGATATTTCAGTTGCAGTCTCTTAGTTCAATGCAAATGTTCCAGCTGAACTGTAATTTTCATTTGTCCTTGATGATTGTTAGTCTGTTTCCTGGAAAATGGAGGTGCACACATTCGTCAAAATAAAACCCCAATATTGCAATTCATATAAATCAGTTGTGATTAGTAGCAAATTGACAAAAATATAAAGAAAGTGTAACAAGTGTAGCCCTTTTGTCCATTAAAATGCATTGGTATTGGTATTCAGCAGTACATAAGGGTGTATTTATGTCCCTTTGTTGTCTTTCGGTGCCAGATGCATTATGTTCAAGATAAAGTCTTTGTGGGACTGGAGCACGCCATCCCAGGGTTTGTGGTCAAAGAGCGGGTTGAAGGCCCCGGCTGTTCATATCTGCAACACATTCAGGCAGAGACTGGGGCCAAAGTCTTCCTCAGAGGAAAAGGATCGGGTTGTTTAGAGCCTGCTTCTGGACGGGAAGCTTTTGAACCCATGTATATCTACATCAGGTGAGTGCTTTCCTATGAATTAATCAAGGAGTATTGTGGACTGTGCTTTTTAGAGAGGATTTCTGCTTTTAAGCCAGTATGAGCTAGCCATAGAAGTTTTAAATTTTCCACACTGGCGGCCCTCGAAAGGTCAATACAATGTTTTTGCTCTCCAGTCATCCTAAACCAGAAGGACTCGCAGCAGCAAAAACCTTGTGTGAGAACTTGCTTCAGACGGTGAGTAAATTCCTGTTACTATGAAATATTTAACTATGAGATTTTCTCCAGGTCTGTGTTTATCTCTTTCAGCTTCAATTTATCTGAATGCATGTTTTACCATGTAGTAAGCTTGATTGAACAATTGCCCTAGACTGATTTGCAACTGGTGGGAGGAAGAGCTTGAGCGACGGAGTTGTGTTATTCCAACTATTTGGAGCTATGGCACTGCTCTAGCTGTTTCAAACCCAAACATATGAAAAGGGATGCACACCAACTCAGCAAGTAATACTGACCACAGACTGCAGCATAATTACTGTGATACCTACGAGTATACATTGATTACAAAGCCATAGATGGTTGTGACAAGGGGACATTTGCTGTATTTTCTTTAAAAATACAGACATGACATTTTATTTTCAAATAGTTGTACTTTAATTTCCTGCAGTAATACTTTGTACTTGTTGTTCTTTTAAACATTTAACAATTTACACACAATGTTTCACTTTCTGCAGGTCCATGCAGAATATTCTCGCTTCCTCAATCAAATGAGCACAATGATGCCAACACAGCAAGGTACACAGCAGTTGGATTTATCACTTGAGTTGGCACTGTTGTTGTCGGACTCGAATAACAATTGTATCATTCTCAGTCAGGCATACTGACGTGATTGGATAGGTCACTGAGAACGCCTGACACAATCTGTCTTCCTCTCGTTGCTCGTCCAGGCTTTGCACAGCCTCCAGTGGTGAACGGGATGCCACCTCAGCCTCCGTACTACCCTCCTGCTGGATACCAGCCAGGCTACCCCATGCCTGTACCCCCACCTCAGCCACAGCCTGTCCCACCACCTTACACGGTTCCACCTCCTATACCTCCAGCAGCACCCGCTGGCGTGCCTCCTCAATACTCCCTTCCACCTGCCCCTGCCCCTGCTCCAGCCCCAGCTCCAGCTCCTGTCCCTGCTCCTGCTGCTGTTCCAGGAACTATGCCACAGGTAAGACTGAACTATTAAATCTCCCATTTTTTAATATAATCTCTTTGGAATTGTTGCCAAATGGATTCCACTCCAATGCCAAATATTGTCCAAGCCAATAAACAAATCTGTATATTTGTTTTACCGCTTGAGTAGCATTTAATACTCACTGTTTTTTTTTTTTGTTTTTTTCCTTCTCTCTGTAGACTCTTCCTCCTGTACCCTTTCCTCCGTCTGCAGCAACGCCACCCAAAGCTCCACCTCCTGCCGCTTCAGCCAACCCACCACAGAAAAGACGCTTCACAGAGGAGGTACCAGATGAGACGGACAGCGGTCTGCTTGGATACCAGGTGATACACAACTCCTCTACCTTTACAACCCCTTGTGGTTATGCATTGGTCTTTACCTTTAGTTCTTACTCTCCATCTGCAGCTTCTTTGTGTTGTTTGTCTGTCCCAATTTTTACCAGAGTGCAGCTTGTCTAAAGTCACTTTCACCAGTCAGTTCTGTCTTCTGTCTCTAAAGATGCTCTGTCTAGGATTATTCTACCGCTCTTCAAGTGGTTCATGTACAGTGGTTAAGATATCATGGTCTGCCTCATTCTGTTGCTGTTTAATTTATTCAATTTATCTATGTTTTTCTACTGGTAATATGAAGTTTCAGAAAAAATATTATTACAATATTATTTCTGATGAGCTTGAAGTGTCTTTCAAAGTGGACGGGGGAAAAATGTCAGTGTAATGACACACTTGTGGTAAGCTATAACTTAAATTGACAGATTTTCAGTATGCTGAGAGAGAAATCTCATTATAGAGTAAAGTGTCAGGACAGGGCTTAGTAGAGGATGTCTGCTAATCGCACCTGTGTGTTTTTCTGCTCATAGCATGGACCCATTCATATGACTAATTTAGGTGCAGGCTTCCCAGTGGGCAGCCCAGAGACCACAGGACCCCCACAACCGAGTCCCTCTGGCCTGCCGAGTGAGAGGGACAGGTACACAGAGTTTTGTTATATTGAAAAAAAAAGTATTATGGAACATTGAAATGTGTGCAAGTGTTACTTGGCACATTTAACTCACATCATTTCTCTTTGTGTTCTCCAGTAGGCAGCTAATGCCTCCACCACCTTTGCCTGTGAATGGAGTGAGACCCAAGATGGAGGAGAGAAGGGCACCGCAAGGCCCCGTGGGTAAGGGCATTATCCTGGGGACTGACAAATCCCTGCCCAAATCCAAATCCACAGTTCCTGACACTGGGCTGTGCCACCCCCATCTTGTAAGCTCAGCCTGGATCTATTCAGAGCACTAATGTAGAGCTGCAGAGAGTAAAATGTAAATCCTCCCCTGGGCCACTCAACTGTGTCTCAATTTCAACGGTTTTACTTGAGATTGTTGACGAAGTATAGCTGTTCCTTTAAGACCCAGCACATGTATCAAGATACATCGTCTTCAAATCCAAAAAGAGTAACCTTCTTAATTTGGATTTGAATAATGAAGCCCTCTGTTCTTGTAGTAGATGAGATGAAGGCAGCCCCACACACACACTCAGACACACTGGCAGCCTCAAACTGGCCCTTATGCTTCTTATGATTCTTGCAGGATTCTGCTGCTGGCTAGAAATCTGCAGACAGTGAGGGGGAGCTATGACTCAACATCTTTTGTACATTGTTCAATCATTTCAAGTCATTTCAAGTCGAGTCCACCTTACGTCCCGTTCTGATGACATCATCAGTCTGGAGTGTCTGTATTTTGTTTGATTTCCTCACTAACGAGAATCTCTCCTGTTTTTGTGTTTTTCTCTTTTTCTCTGTGTTTTTCTTCTCTTCCATGTGTCTCTGGGGTGATGCTGGATACTGATTGGGGGTGGGGCACGACTCGTCCCATGACGCTGTCCTGCCAATCGATTGACGGCCCTAACACTGTCGCTCCCCACCAACCAATGGCTGCTTTCAAATGGCTGCCCCCTCCTCTACTCTGCTGACAAACTATGATTTAAATCTATTAACCATTTGTTTCTCCCAAAAATGTATTTTGAATAATTAACTGGTGCCTGCCTTACTCGAAATATGTTGCTCTTGTTTTTTTTGAATGTGTATGTGTGCGCCTTTTCTCTCCACACATTTTTCTCCCTCCCTTTTGCCATCTCCTCCTTTTGTCTGTTTGTCCACCCTTTTCTTCTTTCAGAGCCAGCAGTGAAAAGATTGAAAACAGGTTTAGTAGCATACACCGGTGACTCTTCTGATGAGGAGGAAGACCACTCCACCTCCAAAGCCTCAGGGCCAGGTAACCCTGGGGCAGCTCCCCCCACCTCCACCTCCTCAGGCTGGACACAGGGCTATCGCTGCCCCCCTCCACTACCCCCTCGTGCTAAAACACAGCCTCAGCAGCAGTCAATGCCTTTCTGGATGGCACCGTAAAGAAGGAAAAATCTTAACTCCCTCAGTGCTCTCTACTAAGTCTTACAGGATGTTCACCCAAACTGAGCCCATCTTTTTACAGTCCCCCTTCATCACATGGACGACTCTTAATCGCTATATGTTGGTCTCAGTATTATTTTAGTATTTGGGTCCAAAGGGACATTGTAATGTTTTCCAAGGCTCCTGTTTGTCTTTGTTTTTTCTGTGCCCACGTTATAGTTTGAAGATGAACATTTGCACTGGTCAGATGAGCGATATTCTAGATCTCATTTTGTTTTGAATGGAATGATAACCCATGCCAGGTGAAGTGTTTGAATATAGTGTCTTTGTGAAAACTATCACATGGCAGTGATGTCGGACATCAATGACCACTTTTAATTTTATCCCAGAAATCCCAGAACTTTTCGACCCTTTTCCTCGTGACACCATCATTTCCTATTTGGTCTTTTGTACAGATAAAATTGGACTAATATGTAGGAAACCTATTGAATTTATTTCATGCCTTTATGAAATAAATAAACTTAATTTATTGCCATGTCTGAGCTTGAGTTTCATTGCCCCATACAGTTTCCTTATGGAAGTCAAGATAAAGAGATCGTCACAAAGCCATTTAGCTGTCTGACAAAACAGTGTAGTTTAAAAGCCTTACTGTAGAATTGATTACAAAAATACAGGACTTATCCAAAGATGGTTACTTGAACCCTAGGAGAAGTTTAAAGTTCTGCACAATCTTAACAAGAAGAAAAACATTCATATTTTAAAACCTACACTCAAAAGCTGTAAAACAGTATGATATAACAAGGTGAGCTATATAATAAAACTGTCATGAAAGACTGAAAGCTGAAATGGACATGCACACTCTCTCAGACCATCTCAATCTCTGGCTCTCTTGGGCGGTTATTCTTGTTATACTGACTGATGCGGCGCTCCATGACAGGACGGAAATGACGGATTAGGCCCTGTAGATTTAAGAAAATGAACAGAAAGAACAATTGCCTGTTAAAATTCAAATGAGTAGGTGTTTGAACTTGTGGCCTTAGGCCCTGTCTCATGTTGAAGTTCATTTATTAAAGTGGTTAATAAAACATCACCTGCACAGGCCAAGCGGCTCCGTCCCCGAGGGCGCAGATAGTGTGTCCCTCAATCTGCTTACTCAGCTCCCAGATCATGTCGATCTCTGAAACTGCTGCCTCCCCTCGCACAAACCGCCACATTATTTTGTCCATCCAATCAACACCTGAGGAAGACGATGCATGGAGAAAACATCCATAAAACAAGGGTGAAGAGATGCACTGTTGACTAACTGCATAGAGAGTGGCAGTGTAACGTAGATGCACATTCTGCAGTTCCTTACCCTCTCTGCAGGGGGTGCACTGGCCACAGCTCTCGTGTTTGTAGAACTCAACCAAACGCGCGATGGCCCGAATCACATCAGTCTGAAGGAAAATTATGTTCCACAGCCTGTCAGTGAGAACTGGAACTGAGGGTGCAGTGCATTGTGAGATCACTCAGTGAGATAGTTTACCGACTTATCCATGACTATAATGGCTGCAGTTCCCAGAGCAGTCTCTGCACGGACCAGGTCATCGAAATCCATCAAAACATCATCGCACACATGCCGAGGGATGATGGGAGTGGAGGACCCCCCAGGGATTATCCCTAATAGATTGTCCCAACCGCCCCTCACTCCTCCTGCACCAATCACACAAGAGCATGGTGGAAGTCATGTCAACATCTCAAAGTGAACCAGCATCAACACAGAGGAGGACTGTAAACACACACCTGCGTGTCTCTCTATTAGCTCCCTCAGAGGAATAGACATCTCTTCCTCCACTGTGCATGGTGTGTTCACGTGACCGGAGATATTGAACAGCTTGGTCCCAGAGTTCCTCTCCCTCCCAAAGCTGGCAAACCAGGCTCCACCTCGACGGCAGATCACAGGCGCCACAGCAACTGTCTCCACATTGGAAACCGTTGTTGGGCATCCAAACACCCCTTAAGAGAGAGAGAGAGAGAAGAGAGATGCAGCATCAGCCAATAACCACCTGAGGACTGTAATTACAATATAATCCCATTTTGCAGTTTCTTAACCCCCAATGAACAGCTGTAGGAAACCAGATAGAGGAGACTGTGGAGCTTTTACCTCACCTATATCTGCAGGGAACGGTGGCTTGAGCCGGGGTTTCCCTTGTTTGCCCTCAAGAGACTCAATGAGGGCCGTCTCCTCCCCACAGATGTAGGCTCCAGCTCCCCGCATCACAAACACATCGAAGTCATACCCAGAGCCACAGGCGTTCTTCCCTATCAGCCCTGCTTTGTAGGCTTCATTAATAGCAATCTATTTGAAGAAAAGACTTCATCACAAACAATGCACGGTTCAACCCAAACTGCAAATCGTACGCATGCATCTGTGTACCTGTAGATTTGATGACTCATTGTAAAACTCTCCTCTGATGTAGATGTATGCAGCACGGGCTCCCATGGCTCTTCCAGCCACCAGGCAGCCCTCTATCAGCTTATGTGGGTCGTGACGCATTATCTCTCTGTCTTTACACGTCCCAGGCTCCCCTTCATCCGCATTCACCACCAAATACTTAGGCCTAACACACAAGGGACAAGGAAATACACAGTACACAAATACATTAACAGACTGTCATTAATGGTGTGGATGGTGATGTGGACCTAAAGTCTCCCTAAATAGTGATTATTTTTCTTCTCCATCTTGCACCTACCGGCCATCACTGGGTTTGTTCATGAAACTCCATTTCATCCCAGTGGGGAACCCTGCTCCTCCTCTGCCGCGGAGCCCTGAGATTTTAACCTCATTCAATATCCAGTCAGATCCCTTCAGTATGATCTCCTTGGTCTTGTACCAGTCTCCTCTCTTTAGTGCTCCTTTGAGTCTGGTAGGAAGAGGGACACAAGGATGATAAAAGGAACAATTATCTCTATAAGAGTTCGAGGATGAGACAAAGCAGTTTTGCATTCAATATTTTTACCTCCAGTCATATCGGCCATACAAGTTGGTGAATATCCTATCTTCATCACTCAGAGGTCCAAACTTTGTCTTTTTTGGCTTAACCTGGTCACAGAGGAGATACAAGGAAACTGTGACTTATGTAGCAACTGCAGAATCATCAGTGTCGCTGCCTTTACTTATGTGACCACATTAATAACATTAAAAAAATAAATAAATAAACAGGCTAACTATTATTACATATATTGTATTACATGCCTTTATTTGATTTTTTTTCTGCTCAGAATTTTGCAGTTTGTAATTTTTAAGAGTAATGATGAAACTGAGTAAAAAAAAGTAGTTTTGCTATTATATGATGAAGACTTTTTTTTTTATCACTATGCACACCAGACCTGTAAAATAAATAGACCACGAAAATAACCTCACATTAATTGCAGTGAGTGGGACTCACACAGCATGTAGACAACACTTTAACATGTCTTACATTAACAAAACGTGGTATTAATATGTAATAGATCATAAGGATACAGGACAGCCCACTTTCTGAATCCCAAACACATCACATCAGGCATCATGATCATTTAGATCAATGTGTTGTGCAACATGAAGTTAGTGCAAGACAAATTGATCCAAATGAGTTCATTTCAAAGTGTCACATCACATAAACTACGCATGTCTTCTTGGAAAATTGACTTCCGTTTAATTATGTCCTAATTTGACCTTTAACTGTCTCTTGCTGCGTGGATATGAGTATAGGACAGTGGGCCTCTGTGCACACGGCCTGTGTGTGGTGTGTGTTGCTGTGTGAGAGCAGGCCTACCTGTGGCTGTGCCGCAGTGCTGTACGTCAGACGCGGAGCGATCTGACGCGCCACCGCGCCCCACAGCATCCGCCGAGACAGCATCCTGCTGAGGTGGCTGAGGACCCGCACCTCGGACTCTCCTCAAACTATTTTATTCCCCAAAATGTTGAAGTCCAGAGTCTCCCTCCACCTTCTCCTGCGGCCCCAATCTGGTGGTGTAGGAGCCGCGGCGTCGGGCCTGCTGCATTAGCTTAATTAAACTAAGAGGATTAGGAAAGTACGTCACATCCTATCCCAGCTGCCCGTGCGGCGTATACAGGTATGCACGCACGCACGCATGCACATGCACGATACACCAGCACACCATTAAGGGGTCGGTGGACTGAACGACCTTTGACTGACTACCATGGACTATCTAGAAGAGATAGCAGGCCTGTTTCACGGCAGACATTTTGTCGTCTTAGAAAAAGCGCACGTGTTACTAATAACATGTAGTGATGCTCTAGTGTCCCAGTAAGTCATGATACTGTTACAGCAAGACATGAACAACACCAGGAGTCTGAAACTGAAGCTGCCAGATAAAATTCAGCCGGCGAAATTTATTGTTCTGACCTTTGCTCTTCTGCAGTTTCTTCCACTCCTTTCTTTTTCCATCACTTTCATGAGGAGCGTCTTGATCAATAATTAAACCGAGACTATAGTGGATTTAAGATTAAGGGTCATGAATCAGAAAGTGAGTGGTTCAAATGGTATTTTACAAGACTCCAAGTGACAACTCCAGTTTATTTTTTTTCAGGTAAGATTGTAACTGACACTGATATAAATGTTTTCAAAGCACATCTGGTTAGAAAAAAAAGAAGAAATCACAGTTTAGTTTGGTTGTTTAGTTCATTTAAATTTAATGTATCTTTATCAAAAATGCTTATTTGTGTAATGCAATGATGTTAAAAAAAAAACCTATAAAAGTTTTTGTTTTTTTGTACAGAATTAACACAATATCCGCCTCAAAATCAGCATTGAACAGGCTGTAATTACTCAAGCCATTAAAAAGTGTAACTAATTAAATAAAACAATAACACAGAGAGCAAAAACGGCAAGCTTAGATATCTTTATTTCTTTTCTTTACATTAACTGAAACAAATGATGGGAAATGAATTCATATCTCTGAGAAGGTTCCACTAAAAACTGAAAGACAAAAATGTATCCCTGATAGCGGGGTCTCTACTCATCCCAGACCCCATGTCCCTTCACCGAAGCCAAGAAAACAAACTGCTCACATAGAAACACACACTTCACAGCTGGCATCAGTTAACCCTCATTCATTCACAAAGCTCTGACTGGGAGCACCAACACCCTTCATGAACACCACCAGCTTTCACACTGTCATTCCAGTAGGACTGGTTCCAGTAAGGCCAGTAGTTTACTTTCATTATTATTAGTTATCTATTTTTACTTCACTACAGGTTAAAGCGTGTGTTTTACCAGGAAATAATATAATAGAAAATCTACAAAATCTCAGATTTTGAAGCTACTGGCCTTACACTTACACGAAGAGTGTCAATGACCCTGCAGCACCAAACAATTTCTTCCCATTTTATATTTTGTATAATCACTTAGTGCATTGCTCAAGATTTCCTGAGAATAGTTGCAGCACAAAAAACCAAAAGGCAACTCCCAATATATATTACATTTGACAATGACTGTACTAATATGCAGGAGGAAGATAAATTCGATGCATGTAGGTTTTAAAGAAATAGGCCTACTGTCTATTTCAATCACAATTTTAAATGGTACTGACTGAGTTAATGGACTAGATAGAAGGTCGGACAAAAAGGCTTGAAGCTCTCAAATCTCATAGTGCAAATAAATTGGAAATAAAAAATGATTTACTACAAAACAAGGAGCGGATAGTGCACACAAGGCCAGACCAGCACAACTGCTACAGCAGGTTCTGACTACATGGGTTTCAAGAGAATTGGAAATAAAAAGACAACTGCTTGTCATTTAAAGCCATTAATGATTGCATTATACCTTGCAACAGGCCTTAATGATCTGGTCCAGAGAAACCAAACAAAACTAAAAAGGTTTTTGGTCGAAGACAGATGAACTCAAAAGGATAATGGCAGCTGTGGCCGATCTATAAGAACTGCCATGCAATAACGTGATACAGTACTATACATGTTGATTTAACAACAGAAAAGCGTGATGAAAATGTCAAACATCAAAGTCATCCTGTGTTCCAGTTACAACGGGGGTTTTAAACCCCCTGACTTCTTCTTTGCTCTGTTCCCTTCTCTCTACCCCGGAGGATGGAATGTGCCTGTGTTATTGTAGTACCTGACGGGGTTAAATGTGCAAAGAACGCATTTGAGGAAGAATCGCCAAAAAAAAGACAAGCAGCCCATAAAAAGGCGTTTAGGTATATGGAGGTGTTCAGCCAAAATCTCTAGCGCAATGCAGCTTCTTCTAAGACTTAGATGAGAAATGGACCCTGATCTGTGCCCAACCCTGGATCTGGTCACACAAAAGAGTTTCAGCAGAAGAGCCATAATAAATAACAATAAATAAATAAATACAGAAAAAAGGGGAATGCCATCTCATTCATACCGCCACTTTACCCCATTTCTTTTTGCTTTTTTTTCCCCCAAACAAGAAACCGAAATGAAACGAGTGCATTGGTAGACTGAAATCCATAGCCTTTGGGAAAAGAAGAACGGTCTTCAGCATTAATCAACTCATTGATCCAAACTTTTGTCTCTTTTGGTCGGGCATTTAACACAGCTCTACAGCCCTGAAACACTCACATATGGAAGCAGATTCTTTCTCATGGCGATCAAAACAGTTGGGAAGGATTTTCTCTTCAAACCCAACATTGGCCACAACTGACTTCTCTCCACGCCTGTTAACTTAAGATTTAGGAAAAAAAAAAAAGAAGTTCGACTGAAATCTTTGGTTTAAGCACCAAAATAAATCAAAGCAAAGTTTCTATCACTAAAAAAGAAAGAGATACAAAGAACATTATTGCTTACGATGCACAGAACAAGTTTGATTAATGGGACTGCATTTCCACTGATAACCACCAGAGGACAGTGAGCCCACAAACCCATTCTTGTGATTTATATGATATGACTTCTGAATTGCACCTGAATCAATACATTATGTTGTAACTAAAAATAAACATCTTCAAATATCCCTCCATGTTGCAGCTCTGGATTTTTTTTAGTTTGCATAGTGAAAAGCATCCCGGTAACCACACACTCAACACACACATATCCGGCAAGAAAAGTCAAATCATAGAGAAACAGCTCAAACCTAAAATACATCAAATTTTACAGCAAACGAGAAATAAAAATTAAAAGACAAATGAAATAAAATGCAAAGAGCCAGAAGACAAACATTTAAAATATCTCCAAAAACCCGTTTTCCTTTTTTTTTTCTTTTAATATCATAATTTTTTTAAGCGCTCTCTACATGGGAGCAGGAGGTCATTAGTCCAGCCACCTGAGTGAGATTTTTTTTAATGTGGATGCTTTACCACACAGACACACACATACACACACGCTCTCTCTTTTAACTATTCCTCTTCTTCTGCCTCTTCGTCTCCGATTTCCTCCTCCACTTCGTCGGCCCATCGGTCACGAAGGGCAGCTGGAGAGTGGGTTCCTCCTGGATCTTCTCCCTCCGTCTCTCTGCCCCCTCGCAGCTCTAACCCTCTCAGGAAGAGCTCAGGGTAGCTGGCCAGCCTTTGATGCCCGAGCTGGGCCAGAGCCTGAAGGGCGAGGGAGCGCCCCCTCTCGACTTCACCTGGAAACATCAGCCGAGGGCCAGCGACGGACCCGGCCCCGCCATCCAGCATCGGGTGGGAGAGAAACGCCGAGGTGTGGGCCTGTGAGGACAAGGCCTCCAGAGGGTTGGACTGCTCCCTCCTGCCTACATCCCCTCTCCCATCCTCCACAAGCTCAGGACCACGCCTAGGCCGGCGAGTGCGCAGCTCCAGGCAGCTGTGTCCCTTGCGGTGACGCTGGAGGTGGTCCTCCCGGGCAAAGGCCTTGTGGCAGAGTGGGCACTCAAAGGGTCGTGCCCCACTGTGGAGGGACAGGTGGTTTTTGAGGTCGTATGAGTGGAGAAACCTGGCGGGGCAGTGGGGGCACGGGTAGGGACGTTCACCTGTGTGTTTCCTCATGTGGATTTTTAACTTATCATTCCTGAAAAAAGACAAAAGGGAAGATGAAGAGCAGAGCAACAATAGGAGCAAAACATGATTAAAATATTTTTTTTGCTATTTAAAGTTCTCTGTACCGTGTGAACCGGACTCCGCAGGCCGAGCACTGGAAAGGTTTTTCTCCAGTGTGTGTCCTCATGTGTCGGGGCAGCTTCCCTGCTCCGTGGATAATCTTCTGACACACGGGGCACTGCTGAGGTGTCTGAGACTTCCTCTTCCTCCCGCCTCCCACTGCTGGTGTCGCCGCTCCTCGATCAGCTACAGAGGTAGTTATGGAGGTGCTTCCCATCAGCATACCATCATCGACAAACCCCTCTATATCATCATCCTCTGACAGCTTGTCATTCAAGGGTGGGACAGGAGGAGGTGGCTGGGCTATGAGTGGGCGCTCATGCAGCCAGTGGAGGAGCCCTCCGTTTAGTGTGGCATCTCTCCCCGGTTCTCTCATTGACCTGTGATCTCCATTCTGCCCAGATTTCAGGCTAAGCTCCTCCTGCTCGGGGCTGGGTGGCTGGGTGGATGGCAGGGAGCGAAGGCTGTCAGATGCAGGTGAAGGATGCGAGACAGGAGACGCAGGTGATGGGTTCAACAGTGACGAGTTGGTGTGATGCAACCCAATTTTTTTCACCCTCTTTTTGTCTGTTTTCCTTCGGGACCCTTTCTCTACACCACTCTCTCCCCCCACCATTGTCTTGGTGGCTATATGTTGGGCTCTCTGCTGCTCAACCGTCTCCACCTCTGGCTCTGCCGTCTCTCCCAGGATGTCTCTGCAGGCGTCAGCCACACACTGGATACCCAGGAACTGAGCCCCTCGCAGCACATCTCTCATCGCTGAGCTAGGGATGGTCAGGGTGGCAGTGTAAGCAAACTCCAGCAGGGCATCCAGGGCATCAGGTGCTACAAAGTCCAGCTGGCAAACGCTGAAACCCCCTCCGCCCTCGCCACCCCCCTCTTCTGTCCCAAACAGCCGGCGGAAGTATAAACTGACGGCTGCCATGACGGAGCGGTGAGTAGGGTAGCGTGCCCCACGGGAGGTCAGGGTGAGGTCACACAGGAGCCCTGTCCTCCTCTGGTTATTGAGGTGGGACAAGAGCTCATTGCTGTGCTCCGGGAAGGGGATCCCAATCAGGCCGTCCTCTCCTGGAGACATTGCCACCTGCATGGATGAGAAAGAGAAGAATCAGGTAAGTGATCAAATTTCAGATTGGCGTCTGAATCAAGTCAAAATTTACCTTTGTTTTCTAAAAGATATCATTTATCTCATTGTTTTCTCTTTGCAGTTTCGAAGAATGGATTAGGTTGAGGTACTAAAACTAAACCTTCAATAGCGTGACTGACACAGAGTCCTGTTTCACGTGAGAGACAATTTAAACCAGGCTTAGCAACAACTCTCTCCCCTTATCCTCCTTTCCTCATCCCCCTTGTACTTTCTCTCCAGATTACTAAATCAGGAGGCGGCGATTTTGGCCAGTGAGATGGGGGGGTTGGGGCATCAGAGTAAAATTGTTAAGGAAAGGACAGAAAGGCAAGCAAGAAAGGCGAAATACAGAAGCAAGAAGAAGATGAAATGATAATCGGAGCAGGGGAAAACGAAATGATCGATAGCAATGACGCGGAAAGGATACAGGATTATACAACGTACTGTAGGCGTTGTAACCGAAGGGCAGTAGGTTAATTCCTGTGTTAAACCTTTATAGCATTAGCTGTTTGATTAAAATAACTGGAGAAGAAAGAGAGGGACGAATGGAAGAGGAAGAGAAGAAAGACAAGTAAGCGAGGGAGATGGAGGAAGTGACAGGCTAGAGTGGGTGAAAGGAGGGGGGAGTACCAGTGAAAGAATGAGGAAGGAAAAAACAGCATAAGAAGAATTACAGGCTTTATGAGACATGGAACAAACCTACAAAGGTAAAAACTGGATGTACAGTAAAAACTCATTTTCTGTCCAGTAAAGTTAATGGACACAGAAATATGAGTGGTGGGATGAAGGTCCTTGTGCAAGTCAAATAAGGAGAGGAACTTTCTTAATTTCTCTCTGAGGTGTGACGAGGCCTGCGGGTATTAAGACCCAACAACACCCTACTTTGGCTCCCTAAGCTCGCACCTCACCCTGTCCACAATATCCCTGCTCAACAATATCTCTCACACACACCTGAGCAGACCAGATTTTCCACAAACAACTAACCCTCCAGATCCCCCCTCCCTGCCCTTTATCTCCCTCCCATAGCAACTGGCAGCCCCCTGGCCATCCAATAATAGTGTTCACACAGTGCCCAGAGGGCTCTGTGCAACGACAGCACATGCACCTGATGAACCTGCTCCAAAACACACCCTATTAAATACACAGGCACAGGAGCGCACACACACACACACATATAATACACACGCACATTGCGTGCCAATCTGTGGCTCCCCCCACCCACTATTGTTAAACTTAACCTGTTATGTGATGATCTTAATGCCAGTGTAACATACAAATGTGCTCCACCCATTCACCAACGAAAAATGAAGTAGAAGCAAAACCACTTAGATGCGCACTTCAAGAACTTGCCGACACTTTTACGACGCTTAAACTTTTCGCTTCTTGCCATCAGTCAAACGATATCAAACCTTCCCTTTCTCATCAACGGACCAGCCAAAGCAGCCAGAGGTTAAATCAAAGGTTCACCCTACCTTTCCCGTCTTTATAGGCACAGGCACAGTCAACTGAAGGCGAGGCGGCGTGTTTCTCGTGGCATCCATCTTTTTGTCTTTAAGTCTCCGCTTTCCTTGTCTCTGTCTTTGAAAACCACTGTTTTTTTTCCTATTTCCTCCTACCCTTAGATGTGTAACTTAAAGGTCTGATCTCGCTGTCAGAAGTCGGGGCTAAGCGTTCATCCTTGGGGATGTCTGCCTCTTTCGCACATTCTGACACTCACGCTTCTTCCTGTTGTATCAGAAGAAAATACATGGTGACAAAG
>OMNW01004510.1:1705-14277 GCA_900303245.1 Selene dorsalis | reverse complement strand
AAAAGGCAAAAAATTATCCTTTGCAGAATCTGAGTTGTGTTTTAACCTTCTTCTAATTTTTGTGTTTGTGTTCAGATCAAGTGCCCGGAGTTTCCTGAGGACCTCAAACACTGGATCAGCTTCATTTCAGCTAGCAGCCAGGCTCTGAGAGCGGAGAGCGGACTGGAAGAGAAGAACAAGTGAAGCCACACCATGACCCCATGAGTGTAGACACATATCATTTGCATTGCACGCACATATACAATATACATCCATATATATACATGCACACAAACAGTTAAAACATCGTAGAAAGTTTTAGTTGACATACACAATTTCACTTCTGTTTTGGGTCAGTCCTACCTGCTGTGTATTTTTGTACCATGTGAAGTCAAGTCCTGGACTTAGAACAGCTGAAAATTTGAACTATGAGGTATTCCTTGTTTTAAACGCACTTCTGCACTGAGATCATTATGAAAGTTGTTCACTTGGACGAAAGTTAAACAAAAAATGTAGCTTTATTCTTGCAGCTTTTTCAGTAGTTGACTGTGAATAGACTGGCTTTAGACGTCCTCATTCTCATTTAGCAAAATCCTCTAACTTCAGATAAGCATGTAGAGCAAAAGTTACTCTTCCACTGGCATCAATGCATGTTTTGAAACAACCAGAATAATTTTTGTGCCTGTTTCTCTTGATTAGTCGTAGTTTACAGTTATAATTTCAGGGAATTATAACTTTTTTTGGAAGAAAAGAAAACATATAGTAGGTGTGATGAAATGCTTGAATGGACGTCGTAAACAGGTAATGACAATTAGTTTTAATCTTCCCATCAGCATTTTGCACAAGCAAATGAGTGAATAACCTCAACTCTTGTTAAAAATAGGAGAAGAAGAAATATTTTTTTTGAGGGACCTTTTATCAGTACAGTATTGTTATTTTACCAAATTTTTAATATGTACATTTAAAGGATGGGCCTCTTAATTGGAGTTGCATTTGGTTTGGCAAGAAAGTCTTCAAATCCAAAATGACAGACGTGATAAGCGACGTTTTTTTCTGTACAAGGTTGCTGGCAACTTTTCAAAAACTTGCAGCGAACGATTAACATTGAATGTTCGGATGATATTAGGTTTTTATTGAGACAGCCTTTGAAATGTGGGACCTTCCTTTAAATGCATCAAAGCTTTAGTTTTTGACCAAAGTAATGTATTGTTCTGTATGAAGAGGAAACATATTTTTAAAGGTGTACTGTATGTCTAACCTGTTATTTATGTTGTTAATGCACAAAAACCTATTTAATTCCTTTAAGTCTGAAAATGTGTTGTCCTTTTTATTTTCCACTTACTGTACCAGACTTCGTTTAATATGTTGATTTATTATTTAATGGCATTTTGAATTAAAAATGCATTGGGAACTATGTTCAGGCTCACAGTTGTATGATGAGTGATGCTATACTGAATATTCATCTGCCACAAAATGATCATGATGATGATTGATTAAGTTATTTTGACAAAGATATCCCATTTTGCTCATTTAATATTGTTATAAATCTACTGCTTACACACTGATACACACAGGACAATGTATTTAACTACAGTGTATAGTACCTTTGTGCAAAGACTTATACTTTCAATAATCTAAATCATATTTGAAATCTCCTTACAATGTGGTATTATTACTTTTACGTGTAAAAGTAAAATCACTATTTCCACTACTGCGTACAAATAACATATAAACAAGTACTTTAAATACAAAAAGACAATATAAAAATAAATATACGTGTAAAAAAAATAGTAATTACAATTAGATATCGAATTACATTTAAGTTCTATTATTTTGGAAAATAACGCCCTTAAAGATTAAAACCCGTACTTCCGGTTCCGGTACCGCCCCCTGCTCACACTTCCTGTAAACAAAGCAGCAGCTGTTGTCACATTCCTGTGTTTTCGTTCATTTTCTGTTTCTACATCAGCGGTTTTGACGATGGCTCAGGCCGGAGTAGTCCTGGACAAGGACCAGTTCAACTGCCCGATATGTCTGGACGTGCTGAGGGACCCTGTGACCATCCCCTGCGGACACAGTTACTGCTGTGTTTGTATCCAGGACTACTGGGACCAAGACGACTACCTGGGGATCTTCGTCTGCCCGCAGTGCCGGCAGAACTTCAGCCCGAGGCCGGCGCTGGCCAGAAACACTATGCTGGCTGATGTGGTGGAAAAATTCAAAAAGACCGGAATCCAAGAGGCCACGGTTTCCGCAAACCAAAGCTTCGCCGAGGCAGACGACGTGGAGTGCGACGTCTGTACCGGGAGGAAAAACAAGGCTGTCAAGTCCTGTCTGGTGTGTTTGGCCTCCTACTGCGACGTTCATGTCCAGCCTCATTACGAGTCTGCCGCTTTCAAGAAACATAAGCTGGTGTCGGCCAACAAAAAGCTCCAAGAGACGATCTGTCCCCGACATGACAAGCTGCTGGAGGTGTACTGCCGCACCGACAAACAGTGCATCTGTTACCTGTGCCTGACGGACGAACATAAAGGACATGACACGGTGCTGGCTGAGGCGGAGATACAGCAGAAGCAGGTATCCAAATAATTAGATATAAGTATAACATGTTGGTTTCGCACAGTCCTTGGGCTGTATTTATCAAACAGCTAAACGTAAAGTAGCAACTTAAAAACCCTGTTATTCACTAATTTTTAGAGAAAAACTGCTGCTACCACACAGTGAGGGGTTTATAAAGTGTAATTAATCAGTACAACACCATATCCTTTTATGTGATATTACTTTTACACAACAGTTATACAAGTGCCACATAATCAGTAGCAATGAGCAACAACAGGCTGTGATTTGTTTGTTTGTTTTGTAATCGATTTGACCACGCCAACAGAAATAGTTCCGCCGCCTCTGGACTGTCAGTGGACTGTTGCCCAGCAACGCGAGAATTTTTCTTGATCTGCGCTCTACTTACTTCGTCTGTTACTTCAAACGTGTGCTGAAGTATCTGCTTTACCTTTCTCGTCATCCTACTCCGACCGGCAAATATAATTTATTTTTAAAATGTTGTTCCTGGAAGTAGACTAAACCTTGCAAACTTTGCCACAATCTCAGATAGACGACGATCGTTAATGTAGCGCGCTAACTACCAGTTAACAGACCACCTGTGAAGCGGAGGGATACATGTTAAAAGTCCAGCCTCTAGTCCAATCAAATGACGTTAGTTTTAGGAACAACTTCTTGGTTTCCAAATTATGGAGACATTTTTCTACCTATTTAGCTCATCAAGTTATCACCGAGTCCCTTCTGTTTGACCATTCACTTCATAAACTGTTCTTTAATATCCATTACTGTAAACTAGATCAGTTCATTAAACATTTGATTTAAACAGGGCACACCGACCCAACATAGTTTTTATTTAAACCGTGCAATACATAATACCTACATAAAACATGATACATAGTGAGGATGTTTCAAATCTAGGTGGAGACACAAGGGGAGTCAAAGACACAAATAAAGGTCTTTTTGTTATATCACTGGTGCTTAAACCTGTCGGCCACCAGAGGGCCCCAAATTTAAAGGTTTCATAAATCTGAAACTAAATACAAATCATCTCTGTTCTTTGTGAGCTGGTGCGGGGAAAAAAAGGAAGAAGGTTTTATTTATAGGCAACATTTGACCAGGTGAGGATTTCAAATTAATATTTCAGACTAATACACTAATACTGATGCACAGTCAGTGCATCAGTATTAGTGTATTAGTCTGGTCTAATGTTGCCTATAAATAAAACCTTCTTCCTTTTTTTTCCCGAAAAAACACTGTCAATCCAGTATGTCTTCTGAGAAGTAGACCATCAAAACCAAACTTCAGCCACAGCACATTTTGGAACATGTTATGAATTAGTTACTTCATAAATAACAACACACACACGGACACAATTGCATTGACATGTTAACAAAATAATGCAAGAGGTTGGTGGGCCTTGTGTATGTAAACCCTGTACATAGTGATGTAATCAATATGATGCCCCTCTTTCTTTGAACTGTATGTGACTTTTCTTATTTTCACTTTGTATTTCCTCAGAGACAGCTCAGTGACATGAAGCAGAGCTCTCAGCTGAGAATTCAGCTCAGAGAGAAGGAAGCACAGGAGCTGAGACAGGCCATTTTCTCTCTGACTGTAAGTGCTAACACTCAATGTAACAGATCAGTACAGATGGTAAGATCCCTCACTCCTTTCATATTGTTCTAAACATCTCCCCTAGCGCTCGGCTCGGGCAGCATCTGAAGAAAGCGACTGTGTCTTCACTGAACTGATTCGGTCGATTGAGCTGAAGCGTTTCGAGGTTAAGGAGCTGATCAAAGCGCAGAAGAAGATGGCCATCAGTCAGGCCGAGCAGCTGCTGGACAAGATCCAGAAGGAGATCACAGAGCTGAAGAAGAGCGAGGCTGAACTGGACAAACTCTCCCATACTGATGACCACATACATTTCCTCCAGGTAATGCCACTCAGATTCATTTGTTTGTTTGTTTTTTTCAGACTTTCAGGACAGAATCTTAGTGACTTGGATACACAGGTCAAACTTCATTCCTTCTTGGTCTCTGTGTTTGTGAATCCAGAGTTGTCAGTCTCTCCATGCTCCACCTGTGCTGTCAGCTTTGCCTTCAGTCACCTCTGACCCCAGCCTCACCTTTGGCCCCGTGATGACAGCTGTGTCAGATTTTAAAGTACTGTTACAGGAGGTTTGCCAAGGAGGATTTGTCAACATTTACGAGAAAGGTAAGACACCAGTGGTCATTACAGAGTGCCGTCTTTATCTGGTGTTAATGATTCTGTCAACTTTGTTTACATGATCTTGTTTCTGTCTTTGATTTGTAGTGAGAAACATAGTGATTGTAGGTTCTTCAAATACCACTGAACAAGTAGACACTTCACAGTCTGGTGATGTTGGGTCATCTGCACAAATGGATGCGACAGCAGGTTAGTCCAACCCTAACTCTTTTACCTAACGGCTTTTTTTGGTAAATGAATAATGTCACATTTAATTTACAAAGGACTTACATATTCTTTCAAGCCTTAGGCCGTAACATTATTTTGGAAAATACTCACTACTCTCATTCCAGATGTCTCATCCTAAGTGAAGTGCATATATAAACCTTAAATTAATAATGATTTCCTTGATTAATCCATCCAGCCATGTTCTGCTGCTCATCTATTTAATGATTCAAGTGCTTTGTAAATAATTCTAGACCTTATTATCTATATTTGTTTTATTGATACTTTTCATGCTCTTACTGGTGCAGATCTGTGCCCTAGATATAGATCTGCACTTTGTGAACTCTGCGGAACCCTGACCGTATTATCATGCAGCACAAACACCTTACTCATCTTGGTTGTTTATAGTGGAGGTTGCTGAATCTGCAACAGTGGATGGGTGACACTTTGGACGGCTCAGACTCTGCACTAACAGTGTTTGTTGTTTCTGTGCTTGCAGCGATCCCCCCAACTGGTCTAGACCAAAGTCCTGTGAGTCCTCTCAACCCTTTCCTCACTCAGGGACCTGCTTTGCCCACGTTCGCCTTCTCACCATTTGGTAAATAAAGACATTATTAACAATACATCGTATTTTCCAGTAAAGTACAGTGTACAGTGAGTTCATTTTACACAAGTGATACCAATGTAAACCATGTCACAAATTCAGAATCTACAAGATTCATGTGTGTAGAGGTAGAAGTACTGAGATATTTTACTGCATTTAAACAGCAATATCACACCGCTGTTTTGCATTTAGGTTCCTGCATTCATAGTTTCACTTTAGTACCAAACGGAGTGACAATATCTGACAGTTATATTCTCAGCCACTAGGATGTGATGATTTATTCAAGGCAAATATATGGTACCTTTAGATTTGGCACCAGGAACTCATGTATGTGGTTTTATTTGTAATTATATAAATATTGAAATTGAAAGATCAGTATATAATATTACAAATTACCAGAAAAAATTGTTTGGCATACTACCTGTATTTACTGCCGAGCACAGATTATGTACAGGAGCACATTTGTTATCTCTCCTTTAGACTAATAATTCCTCCTCTGTCTGCCCAGGCAACAAACTCTCCACAGGATCCAGATCGAGGCACCTTCAGCGACGTGCTCACCCAAGGAGGAAATAGACTCATACCAGTATTTCACATGCACCTACACGACCTGAATGTCATCATACTTGACTGCTCTTCTCTCCTTTTCCTCTCACAAGTGCAATGTATGTAGTGACACGCATGGATTATCAGCTTTTGGCATTCATTTAAATGGTTCAGTTCTCAACAATAAGCTGCACATGCGTCTTGCATTATAGTGCAGCCGGAAAGGAGATGAGGAAAACATTTGTGAATTGAGCATCACTCCACGACAATGCATTTACTTTTAAGTATTAAGCAGCAGAAAGCAGGGCTGAGCTCAGTGTATCTTACTTCAGTATTTCTGAGGAAACTGCCTTGAAATGTAGTAAAATTTTAGTTTTGATTAAGCCAGGCTTTTATAAACATTTTTCATTTTTTTTAACCTCTGTTAACAATCTTTTTGCTTGACACGTGTGTAATAATATATTGTGATTGATGACATGTGGACATTAAAAAGCAAACACGAACGCACAATATGTTCTCAGAGGTGGTGTTTATTTGCATGGGTGCTGGTTTACTTTTCATTCTATTCTGTGGAAATAGGGGCATGAGGTGTGTGGAGCAGAAGTGGGATAACAGGTTGAGTGTACACACAACAACACTGCAGCTCTCTTGTGTAAAATGTTTCGTGAGAAATTACTCTTTCGTGTCAGTGAATCTAATGACAGTGAATTGACTGAATGCATACTTCGGAGAGGTGGTTCAATAAAGGTTGTTCTTTTTTCAGTTTGCTTTATCTGGGCCGGCCTATTTCCTGGTGTAGCAGGCTGTGATTGGAGGCTGCAGGGTGCAGCAGGTGAAACCTGAGTAGCTGTTATCACACCTGTGAGCGACGCCCATCTTTGTTCCCTACAGTTTCTGTTGGAGCATGTGGAAAATGGCAGCAACAACTATCTCTATTGAACAAGACCAGTTTTGTTGTTCAGTTTGCCTGGAAGTCTTGAGAGACCCGGTGACGATCCCCTGTGGTCACAGCTACTGTTTGGACTGTATCGAAGATTACTGGAACCGACCCAAGCAGAAAGGTCAGTATAGCTGTCCTCAGTGCAGGCAGCTGTTTAATCCCAGACCTCTGCTGAGTAGAAACACAGTTCTGGGCGAAGTTGTGGAAAAGTTTCAGCGAACTGAATTACAAGCTGCAGCTCAGCACCTGGCCAAACCTGAGGAGGCGAAATGTAGTGTCTGCACGGGGAGAAGGAGCAAAGCTGTCAAATCCTGCCCTGTGTGTGTGGAGTCTTACTGTGTGGCTCACCTGAGAGCGCATGAAGAACGCTCTTATGGAAAGGGCCATAAACTAATCCCAGCTTCAGATCAGCTGAGAGAGAAGCTGTGCCCAGAGCACAACAAGTTAATGAGACTGTACTGTCGTGCTGACCAGCAGTGTGTGTGCTCGCAGTGTGTGAAAGAGACACACAAGGGTCACGATGTAGTCTCAGTGGTGGATGAGAGGACAACGCAACAGGTAAGTTTGAACATTTCTTAACATTAAATGATCCCTTAAATTCAAACCTGTTCATGAGCAGCTTGACTCTTCAAGAATAGATATTTATTTTTATTCTGGTACTTTGTAATTGTATATGTGGGTTTGCATACCAACATTCACACAGGACTTTACTGAAAGCACGTATTTAATTTTAAAGGCACATCCCTCAGATTTTTACATGTCAAAGGTCACATAGTATTTCTGAATTTCCCCCCAGAATGAATGAATCTATAAAGTTTGGGTTTTTGCTATAAAAACAGTGTGTGATGTTCACAAAGTGTGACAAAATAAAACCTAAAGATTAAACTTTTTTTGAAGTTAATTGTTGCAGACTGTATTGCACTTCCAATAATGAATAACTAATGATGAATGTGATGTGACAGCACTACCTCACCGCTGCAATGAAAAGTCAGGATCCTTACGAAAGTTACATCATATGTCTTTTCTCTCTCTCTTCCAGTAATTGAGACTTAAAACTTGCTGTAAAGAAAAGACAGCAGGGTGGTCGTGTTTTATGAAAGACTGAGACACAATAGAGCTATATTTCTTACATCTGGTGTCTTTTTTTTTTTTTTTTTCGTAGCCTGATGTTAAGGCTTCAGTGTTTGAAATATTGAACACAGGGAGTGTAAAATGTGCCCTGGTCCTGCAGCCATATCTTGTGTGTCAAAAGAGCAGATCGATAGACCAAAGGCTTTGCACTGAAATTCAGTCCTTTTGATTGTAAAATCAAAACTTTCCATCTTGAAAGTCAACCGTGGGAAAAAAAAATTCAGCTGAGCAGCCTAAGGGATTGTGCTTTGTGATATTCATCTTTTGTATTCTCTCAGAAAAAACTCCAAGAAACCTCTTTGAAGTCTGCGCACAAATTGAAGGACACGGAAAAGGAACTTAGATACATTATCAGATACATCAAGGTGAGTGTATTTTTTTTAATCCAGGAGCTTTAGATATGTTGTTGACACTTGTGAGATCAAAAGTTGTCTGTGCACGATTCCTGGAGAACTCAGACGTGAAAGGTTGATCCTCCACAGCACTCCACGGACGCAGTGGTGGAGGAGGGCGAGAGGATTTTCTCCAGGCTGATCCGCTCCATAGAGAAACAAAGGGAGGAGGTGAAGGAGCTGATCCGAGTCCAGGAGAGAGCAGCCGTCAGTCAGGCTGAGGAGCAGCTGGAGAAGATGCAGAGGGAGACGGCTGCACTGAGAAGGACAGAGGCCGAGCTGGAGAAGCTCTGTCACACTGATGATCACATCCACTTCCTCCAGGTGAGGAACTAAATCTAACAGGAGCACAGGCTTGTTCAGCCATACTTTGAATATTTAGGGACACAAAGATTACATACGTACATGCATGACTTCATTATTGATTTCAACCCTGTAAGACTCCCTGGTATGTTGTCAGTGTGATTAGAATAACTTTTTGATTACCTTTAACACTATTTGCTTTATTTCTGGGCTCATATTTATTAAACTTTACACTTATTGTACTTGCTTTTAGTGAAGCCTATGAGTAACCATTAAGTAACAACTCAACTGACCAAGTTTTATTTGTGGTTACATCATCTTACCAACAGCCCAAAACACAAAGGTATTAGTAACAGTTAAAGCCTTACTTTGAAACCTTTTATTCATTTTCTTTGCAAAGCACTGTGTATCGTTTTTAGGTTACAGATAAAATTGTTAAATCGGAGAATAGAGTCAATAATATTAATGTATGATACATCCTGCACTTCTTGACAGATCCAGTTAGTGTGATTTTTAGCACACTGTGAACATCATGCACCAACAAAGTTATTCCTCCATGTTTTGTCAGGGTTGCTGCACTTGTATTCAAATGTTCTCCACTAATTTGCTTGTGTCAATGCAGAAGTGCAAGTCTCTTCATTTCCCCTCAAAGCCTGTGGAGATGCCCAGCACTGATGCACTTCAGTATTTAATGTTCAAAACCATGAGGGCATCCCTGGTTGATCTGAAGGACGGTGTGGAAGAAACACTCGAAAGAGAATTCAACAAACTCTCCGAAAAGGGTGCGTCTCTTTCAGCTTATCATTATGAGGATAATTATTCTATTTTTAGACTTGAAAATGATGCATTATCATTTTCTCTGCATGTGCAGTCCTCTCACTGAAGGAAACCAGCAACCAAAACAAGAAGGACTCTGAAAAGACCAAAGGTATGTATGTTTTTCTTGAATTATTAAGTTCAACAATGAATCTGCTGTTAATTTAATGTGTCTGAACTCTGATGTGTAACAGCAAAGGATGTCGACACATTGTACAACTCAGAACCAAAGACGAGAGCTGATTTCCTACTATGTGAGTACAACTATTTCATTAACTGCACAACTAACACCCCATCACAGATTTACACCACACATCGATTCTCATGTTTCATAAGTTTAGTTTGTGTTTATAACACACAAGAAAAGTAACCAAATTGTTGTTGATGTAACTATGCTAGTTGATGAAAAAGGTCCAAGGGAGGACTCTTTGGAAAGCTGCTGCTATTTAAACTTCAGAGTTACATGTACAGTATAATTTCATCTTTTTCATCAAGGTATTTGTGTCCACAATTAAGTGGATTTAATTTATCAAGTGTCCTGTATCATTAACAACACACACTACTTAGAAATTAATTTTTTTCTCAACAAGTTATGATTGTAATTTAATTTTGAGTGGATAATCCTTTTGCCATAACACATTTACGACCTCCTTCCCTCTTTGTCTTTGCTTGTGAGCACAAGGCTGATTTTTTAATGTTTTTGACCTGCTGATGGTATTAATGAATGATGAGTGATTCCAGTTGAGAGCAAAAGTTTGTCATCTATAAAACCCATCACTAACTGATGTTTGATCATCTCCTATGTCCAGATTACAGTGATATCACCCTGGATCCAAACACAGCCAATCCTCACTTATGCTTCTCTGATGGTCGGAGAGCCGTCACCACACGTTTAGAGCCACAGACGTTCCCAGAACATCCGGATCGCTTCACCAGCTGGGCCCAGGTGCTGTGCAGAGCTGGGATGGCTGGACGCTGCTACTGGGAGGTAGAGTGGACTGGAAACAAAGGGGTTTCCATTGGTGTCTGCTACAAAAACATGAGCAGAACTGGAGGAGGGAGCGACAGCAAACTGGGACACAACTCCAAATCGTGGAGCCTGGACTGCTCGTACACTGCCTGCTCATTCCAGCACAACAAGGAGAGTGTGAGCATCAGTGCTGCCAGCTGTAGCAGGATAGGAGTGTATCTAGACCTCAGGGGTGGGACTCTGTCTTTCTACAATGTTGCTGACACCATGGTTTTACTTCATAAAGTGAAGACTACATTCACACAGCCCGTGTACCCAGGGTTTTGGGTGGGATTAGGTTCTACTTTGAAGCTCTGCTCTCTTTAAACCATGAGAAGCAGGGGAAAGTTCAACAACCCTTTTATATGTGCGGTTCAAAATATTTCCATTTTACTGACAAGAATAATGAAACAGACAGATGTTTGTGCTCAAAGCTTTGCCTTTAATAACCACGCAAGCCGGGAGCAGTGGCAACACTCAGGTGGAGCAGGTAAAGAGCTGGAGGAGCTTAGATCTTATTGAAGGCAGCAACATCTACACTCTGGACCTGCAGAGGAAGAAAACAAGTAAAGGTGTATATTTATTTCAACAGAGTTATCATGTTATATTGTGATGTAAATGATTTTAAATTAAACAGCTTTGATAGTACAAAAAAATGTAATGTAAGATATCTTAAAAGTCTAAAACCATTTTATAAATAAAGGATAGATTTCAGGCAAGTTGTTGAAAATAATTACTAATTGCTGCCATTCTCATTTTTATCAATCTAATGTAAAGTTGCAGTCTGAGGCAAGTTAGATTAGTCTAGCAAGGACTGGAAACTGGGAAACAACTAGTCTGACTGTCTAAACAGTAACAAATTCATCTCATTTGACTTAAAAGGATAGTTCAACATTTTGGCAAATTTGCCCACTGCCATAATTCCTTCAGTCTTATGAGGAGGTTTGTTACCTTTATTTGTCACTGCCAGCTGTTTTGAGATCAGCGGGGGAGAGATGTGAGCTGCTACGGAGGCTCACAGAACCTCTGGTTCTCCACAAATACACAATCCAACAACTCCAAAACGCTTTGGTGCACAAGTTGTGACCTGCACATCCAACAACAATGAGTTGTTGGATTGTGTATTTGTGGAGAACCAGAGGTTCTGTGAGCCTCCGTAGCAGCTCACATCTCTCCCCCGCTGATCTCAAAACAGCTGGCAGTGACAAATAAAGGTAATGAACTTACTAAAAAGGGATTATGGCAGTGGCCGAATCTGCCAAAATGTTGAACTATCCCTTTAAAAGTGCTTTTTACACCAGGTAATGAATTTATTTCTTGGCGAGGAGCCATGGTAGATAAGACGTCTGTTGGTACTGAATTTTTTGAAATGCAATTTTTCAGTGCAGTGAGCGCCACAAATTAAATTCCAATCACCTCAGTTTTATCTGCAGGTTTTCCAACAGTCTGAACAAGAAAAAAAAAAACTCAGAAGGGACTGGTACTCACGTAGTCCTCAAACTTGGTGATCTCCTCCTCCAGGATGTCGGTGCCAACTTTGTCGTCCTCGACAACACAGTTGATCTGCAGCTTCTTGATGCCATAGCCAACTGGCACAAGTTTGGAAGCTCCCCACAGGAGCCCGTCCATCTGCACCGAGCGCACACACTCCTCCAGCTTCGCCATGTCCGTCTCATCGTCCCACTGATGACACACAGAGGGGTCAACAAGTCATCACAGGATCCATGTGTCACAGCAGAACATCATCATACACTTGCACACCTAACTTGATCTAAAACATATTCCATCTTTATTTAAATTCATTAACAATTAATTTGGGAATGATTTCGCAAATATTTAAAAATATCAATTAGAAATGAAGTTTCT
>OMNW01004503.1:0-10856 GCA_900303245.1 Selene dorsalis | reverse complement strand
TCTCTCCCTCCAAACCCCCACACTCCCCACCCAGTAATCACAAAGAGTGAAGCCTCGTATGAGAATGTGCCATCGCGCCGCAGAAAGATCAAGTGGAGCAGATGTTATGCTAATATGGGCTGTCCATCAGTTAGCGTGATTGACGGGAGGCTGTCATTATAAAAAGAGCAAGCCCAGTCATTACAATTTCAAATGCTAAAAGCTCGCCTTGAAAGGAAGCAGCATATGGCTAAAGTAATAGGCCAATGGGATGGGGGTGTGAGGAGGGAGAGGAGAGGAGAGGGGCGTCAGGAGTGAAGGACAGAAATATGAGTTTCAGGATACAGAGGTGAGAAGCTGTATAAACACTGTGACATGAAACGCGATACTATTTCATCCACATTTGAATATCACATGAAGGTCGTTCTCACTGCGAATCCTTTGCTGTTTCTGTGGAAGCATCCTTAACATCGTGACAGATCCACAGTCTGCAAGTTCTGCTTGGCCGTAAATTACAAAAACAAAGGACCCTGGTGATGCAGCTTGGGATGATGGGAGCTGCTAGTGCAAGTCTTGTAGATCCATCCAGTCCATTACATTTGAATACATTGATACGATACAGACCCAGTGCATGGTTGGACTGAAGTTAGCTGGTTAGCTACCTTCAGTAAATATCATGTACTTGCTTATAATACTGCTTTGCATTGTCACTACTCTCCCAAAAAGTGAATGGAGACAGATGTATTGTGCTTGTTTATCAGTATGTCCTTTGTTCTTTTTGGATCAGTTGAAAAATTGCCCTCAAATGGTCCATTTATGCACAAAAAGTTCATGAAGTTACAGATGTGCTTATTCTTATTGGAAAAAGGAAAACAATGCCCTCCAATTAGATGGGCATAATAATTTGTCAGTAATTGTCTAAATTATTATTATTATAACCAAATCTCCTTAGAAGTCACAACAAAACAATGTAGAGAAAAGTTTTTTGGTGGAAAAAGTGAATGTCTGCAGTTGATTCACCACATAAGACCATCAGATTAAACATTAATATGTTTACTGGCTTGACTCTAAATCATCCTGGGAGATACAACTCATAAAATCCAAAATGTAAGACATAAAAAAGAAAAGAAAAAGAATAGGAATATTTTACTTAGATCCATAAGAGACAAGTAGTCAAATGAAATTACAATTGTTTTTTTTTGTTTTTTTTTCTTTTATTATTCATTTTAGACTCCTGTCTGTTTAGGGGTTCACAGACCACACTTCTTTTCCAGAGGTTATCACAGCAGGTTGAAAAAGAAACAAAAAAACAGAGCAGTACTGATGTGGACCAAATGACTGCTGTAAGGTAGACGGGCTACCAGAGGAAACATAGTCTCACCAGGTTTAAAATCACAGTTTTCAATTTGGGACACAGCTACAGTAAGTAAATGCATTAAGACCTGGTTGAAGTGGAAGAACTACCAGAGAACAACTTAATACTGATCCATCTAGCATTGGAGTATTTTGGCTGGTGTAACATCAACATCAAAGGATTTTTTTTTTTTTTTAAGTCTTCCACATGTGGACAGACTGTGTATTTCAAAATGATTAAATACTTTTGTGGGAGCCAAAGTCATTATAACATACTTTACTATTGTTGGTATGGTAAATGTTGACTACTTGTACTTTTTCCTGTTGGCTGATTATTGGTATATTGTGGGTATATTACACTATATAATGTATAGTATAGTGTAGGCCTTTAGTGGTAGAGTGTAGTAGTGTCATAATGAATGAAGTCAATGAGCTGTAACTCACAGAGGAAAAGGTGTATTTTTTACCAAAATGTAGCTTCAAAACACCTAAATACAACCTTTCACACTGAAAGTGGTTGACTGTGGAGATGTTTAACAAAACATAACAACAAAGTTTTTTTTCATTGGGCTTTTTTGTTTTTGTAAAATATGAAAAAAAAATGGGGCTGAGGGAAATAAAGTGAAATCCTGTAAAAGAGAAGCAATAAAATGCTTCAGAATAACACAGTGAAGAGAACAGCAGCAGCAGCTCTGCAGACGACTCCCTCAGCCCTCTGTGTCCAATAAAAACACCTGAATGCAGCACTGACGGTGAGGTTGTGGTAACAGAGATGAGGGTTTTTGCTCTTGGTTTCAGACACTTAACCTCGTTCTATGTTTGTTGATAAAAAAAAAACTTAGAGGCACTGAAGTTAAAAGCAGAATTTATCCCTTTAAATACATCAGGCGGTATCTCTCTCCTGCTGAAATCATCACAACACTTCACTTATGTAACATATTTGATGAGTTCCTATTGTACCATCACTGAGTGTGAGGCTTTGTGTGCTCTACATGTTTATATTATTTCACTAACTGCATGAGAGCAATCTTGAAGTGTGCTATTGAAAAGAAGTCTTTCTGCTGCATCCTCTTGTTTTTCTTTTTTTTTTTCAAATATCTCCACCTCAATTAGAAACCCGTAGAAAAAAACAGACTGAGCAGGTGGTAGATTGTGGATTTTACAGCTTTTTTTCTAAAACCAGCTGCCTGCTGCTGCTGCTGGAAATGGCTCTCAGAGAGAGTACCTGAACACTAAAGCTGTGAACCGCCCAGCTAAACAATAAGCTGAAACTCATTATAATGCTCTGTAAAAGTCGAGGAGTAGTAATGAACAACTTCACATACGCTCAGAGACATATTATATATAACGGTCAAAGGTAGAGTCCATGTGCATGAAGCAGATCTAGTGGTTCTATGTTAAAACTGTGAAAGTATCAAAGTCTCAGTCCACAGAGAACAAAGTTACAACAAAGCAGTCATGGCTCAATCTCCGCCCAGCTTGACCTACCAGGTGATGAGTTTCTTAGTGTTTACCTGAAAACAGCTTTTATAACTACGTTTCCACTGCAGAATCTTAAAGGTAATTTTACAGGGCCGGGGCTGTTAGAGCAGAAACCGGCCCTGAAGGAACATCTCCTGGAACTTTTACAGGGGCTAAACAAGTCCCTGCCTCGGGCACAGTGATTTTGTGATAATCAAAACTTCTTTTTTCATTTTTTAAGAAGAGAAAATCAGAGCCACTTCTTTTCTAATTGAAAACCTGTTGTTAGAACATGTAAAACAACACTATGGTTTATGGTTCTCAAAACCACACAGACAAATCAGCTATAACACTGAAACTGGTGAACATTTGTCTTTTTCTTTCTTTGCACCTAATTGACCTATGGCTAAGCCCCGCTCCCTCCACTTCCTCGGACAAACACATCAAATTTCTGTGACAGGCAGCTGTCACAGTACCAGACATTTTGCAGGAGATCCTTGAAAAGGATCAAAACTAGGCATTGGAGGGATATTAATCATTTTATTGTAAAGGATGTCAATGAAAAGCTTTAATTACAAGCTAAAATGTACAGCTCCCACTGCAAACGTGATAAACCACATCTGGTTGTCGGTCATGTCAATCAACACCCCTGCCCAGTTGGTGGTGAGTGCACATATCAATTAGCTGTTGTCTCATCTTGAAGTAAGACCTTGTTGGCTTTCTACATCAAAATCTCACAGCAGCGGATTGTCCTGTAGAAATCCGAAACAACACCGTGACTGGACCGGGGACTGAGCTGCTGCGTGCTGAGGGACAGCTGCTGAGAGCCAGGTAGCAGGTACCAGGCCACCACACCAGGCCACACCAAGCTCTGCTCTGAATCCAGAGCTGTTTATGGGCTGGCTGGAGTGTATTTTTAAAACGTTGGGGATTCATAAAGAGTTTTCTCTTAACTTTCACTTCTCAACCTAACGATAGCCGGAGCTAGAGTCACACACACCCCTGAACGTCTGAAGTGCCATCGTGTAGATATCTATACATATATGTCATATGTATGCCTTTCAAATGACGTTATTTTGCCAAACTAACAAAGAGTTGATCATGTATCTCTGTGTTTATGGACTTTGCTGTTAGTAGGAGGACTAGCTAGCCCTGGTCCAGCCTCTTACAATACCTTGTGTCTGAGTTGTGTTTACCTCACGCACACTGTTGGACCATTTTCTAAACTTCAAATCTTTAAAGAAGCTCATAAAACCGAGCGAAACTGACTTTCTCTAATGCATTTCAGTGGACATCCAGGCAGAGGATGTCTGAGGATGGGTAAACGCACTGTGATTGGCTCATTACATTTGAGGGCGGGGCTTAGCCATAGGTCAATTTCAAATAAATTTTGAGGCAGATCCAGATCCCTTACTTGTTCTCTGAGGTTGGGTGTATATTGTTTGACAATAGCCATGGCAGAGTTCTGTACTCTTGAGTGTCCTCCTATTTTCATATTATAATCAAAACAGTTGTCTTCATTCCACTTTTAGCTGGAGGTAGAAACAAGGAGAACATGCAGTAAAGAAGAGAGTCCCAATGGATTTGTGGAACTCAGACTGTACTAAGTGGGATAGAGTGCAATTTGGGTGGTTGCTAAGGGAATAGTCTTAAACGTTGTAAATGTTTCTGTTTTTGTACAGTCTGAGGAAATGGTGTAATCATTTGCAAGTAACTGTATTGTTTTTTTTTTCTTTATAGGAGATGGTCCCTGTGAAGCCAGGGTTGTAGACACTTCTCTGGACCTCTTCAGGCAAATGCTGCAGGCAGAAAGCATTAGACACCCAATAGCCATAGGCCTGGTGTGGTGTAGCTCGGTAATCCACCAGTCAGCAGTATTCAGCACGCGCACTTCACCTCAATAGATCCCAGGCTCTATGGAAGTATTACCTCTGGAGCTCAGTAGACTGGAGCTGTGGCATCGACACTCAAAGTTCCTCTGGTTTTAAATTCTGTAATGTTCATGTTCATCTATTGCTAAAAATATTTTTCAGTCCCCTAGAAAAAAAGATGCTGTTTAGTTTGGTCTTTTTCTTTTTTTTTTTTTTTTTTTTGGAAGACAGATTATGTGAGTAACTGCGCTGAAGTGACAGTAATTATTTTCTAATCCATCAGAATGACAGACAGAAGTTGGACTCATCCGTCAACGCTTATAAAACTCTGCACATGACAGTTAACACAGACCCTGATTGCAAGTCTTTTTCTATTAAACATTCGCCAGAGTTTGACTGATGTGGGATTTGAAAAGCCAATATTTAATTTGTGGGGGCAAATGCCTCATTAAAATTAGTTTGTGCCCTTCCCCATAGAGAAGAGAGGGTGGGTTATATACATTATAAAGCGAAGGGAACACAACATACAGCTGCATTTGTGAAGACGATTATCATACTTCACGCAAGAGCCCAGTAACAGTATCACATATCTTGCAGATATTCTTCTATCTCCTGTTGTCAGAATAATAAATTCTCTCCAGTATCAAAGTGATACAGTGATAATTGGGTGCCCATGATATTAGACTTTGAAATCACAATGTACATGTAATCTGCAAGACTTCATCATATCAGCTATATACACATATTTACTAATTAGATTCAGTCTATAACACACAACCAAACACTTTTTGATTTCCATTTGTTGTAGAGACTGAATGTCCACGCAGCCAAAATGTTTTTGACAATGTAATCTGAGCAGTTTTTTTTATTTGCTTTACACACATGATATAAAGATATTTCACTACACACTTACATTAATTTAATTTAGTGTGTGTGTGTTCTTCCTCACATCTTTTTATGGGCCATGTGACATTTTTTAAAGACCCCAATGAAATGAAAAAGTACCCTACCGTACTTTAATCCTGGATCCAAATATTAATTGTTCATCTATCTCTTGATATTTTCCAAATTCATGTCAGAAAGTTCTTATCTGAGTAGTTTTACATCAAATCAATGTATTTTCTCTTCTTGTAAAATGATTTCAGACGTTTGATGACATAGCTTTGTGTTTGTACTGGAAACACATAAGTGTGGGGAACTGCAAAGCATTCTGAGAGCTGTTTCAGGACGTCTTTAATGACCGTCCTACTTTATTACCTTAACTTTATTTATTTATTTTTCATTTTTTAATTTATCTTTTTTTCCATAAATGTGAGGTGCAGATACACCACCACTCCAGTTTTGGGTAACAAAACACAATTTACAAAAATTAAGTCTCAAGCTAACACAAAGTCAGCAAACTCTAGGTAACACTAGCAAGTAAGTCAGCACAGCACACTCACCTAAAGACGTCAATGATGAGCCTGATGCTGAACCGTGATTGTGGAGTATGAAGGTGTTCCACAGTGAAGTAATGAGGATACTCCACTTTGTCCTTCACTTCCTCACTGAGGTCACTTCACAGATGCTCCAGTCACAATGTTGCTTTATATTTCAAGATGGAATTCGGAACTGGAAGTGAGGACACAGTTGAGTTGACTGTGTTCCAGTCACATTGATAAAAAGTTAGAAAAGCATTCTTTTTGTTGTTGTTGTTGTTGTTTGCACTGTTAGCTAATACAAGCTGATAGCAGTATGTTGCATTATGTGAGTGGAAGTAAAATAATCATCTGCATCATTAACTATTCAGTTAATAATCCTCAATCCTTTTATTTTCATTTTTTTGGTGAAACAATTCATTTTAGAAATCTCTATCTTTTCTTTAATAAAGTTAAAAAAGGGTTAGAAATGCACATAGTCTGAAGCACAAAACACATACTTGCACACAAACACACACATTATCATAGTGCAGTCCAGTGCTGAGGCTCCCTTGAGCCTACTTGTTGGTCCATGATACATCACTTCATTTGACTATTTAAATAATCCCCATGACACATCAGCGAGACAGTGCAGCAGCCGCATAATTACCACCTGAGAGCAGGCTGCAGCTGAGCACCAGGGTACGTGTGTGTGTGTGTGTGTGTCCGCATGTACGTGAGCATCTGTATACTTTCCTGTGAGTGTATCTGCATCTGTATATGAATGTAAATGTCTGTGGTTGTAAGTTTGTGTCCATGCCTCTGTGTGTGTGTGAAGTAGAAAAGACCTGGAGGGAGGATTTCTCCCCTGTTGTGCTGGGCTCAGCACTTCATTCCTTATTCATCAACAAGTGCGAAACAAAGAAGCGTTGAACGGAATTGCACACACACTCAGAGTCATTGTTTCCTAGCATACCAGGGGCACCACTGAGGAACAGATAGAACTGCAGGATTACAGCGTTTCTGGAAGAAACGGAGGGTGATAAACTCTCAGGTAATGGTTGGGTTTGGGAGAGCGGGCGGGCCGACACTGGTTCCTGGAACACTCTGACTGTTCCAGGCAGTCACTCTGAACAGTTACAACAGCCCGGAACAGTTAAAGTGACAGGGAAAAAAACAATTGCAGGAGAATTAACCCAGAGGAAACACACACGCAACAGTAGCATCGTTACACTGGTAAATTCACTGACAAGACTTTGTATATTTTATCACTGAGTTTAATTCCTTCTCTTCCTGAGACTGTGCTGAATAGCTGTTAGTTTGGCTGCAGAACAGACATTTCATGGCCTGCACATATGGAGGTATTGCAGTGAGTCCAGGGAAACACAGGTGACTTACAGGGAAATTCTTTCATCCTCTTCAGGGTGTAACAGTCTGTGTATGTTTATATTGCTATAAAGGCTCAAATCCTGGAATAACAAGGCAGCTGTGGGCCGGCTTGACTGTCACTGCTGTATACTGAATTCATCATGAAGCCACAAAGACTCAGTCCTCCCCTCCAACTCCAGGGTTATACTCTATGTGGTATATGTTTTCTGGTTGTCCATCTCTGTTCATCTGAGAATATGAAGAAGACAAATCACAGACACAGACACACATATCCATTGCACTTTAATACAGTAAACTAGGGTTTGGGGGGATACACAATTGTATGTATTGACATGTGTGAAGATGCTCCAACCTTATCTCGTTGTTCCTTTTCAACAATCACAATAAGCTCTTGAACTTGAACTTATACTGTGAGTCAAGGACCTCTGCTTTTTTATTATCCACATATATTCTGTACCTCTGTAATGGCACTGTCATGATGCTGTAGTTCTGGAACCAAAAGCAGACAACCAGGAAGCAGTTTAAAAACTTTAAGTGAAGCGCAGAGGGGTTGATGACAGGTGAGCGGGAGACGAACCGGGAGAAGGCAGGCAGACGGAAGGTCGGTCAGGTGTTTCACCGACTGTTTCATTCAGCAGGCGACACTCTCCAGACAGTGGAACAGTGGAACAGGGACAAGCTTCACAGCCACAGGCAGACAGGAACCAGGAACCAGACGAGAACCCAACGTCAGGGACCAGAAGGCCGTCGGGTTTACCAGGGCGGAGACGAGGAGAGGTGGTCAGAGGCAAGCCAAGTCGTAACCAGGGGATCGATCCTAGAGACGGTGCTGGAAGGACTGGCATACATAAGAGACTGGTCATGTGGTGCAGCCGGGAACAACAGATGACGCTGACGAGGCCGACGAGGAGGCGCGGCAGGGTGGAGGACGGAGGCGGGGCTGGAGTAACCTTCACAGCAGCAGGGAAGAGCAAACAGAGCAGTCACCTCAGACTCAACACCTCTAACTGCTTACAAGTCATGTGTTTATCTCTATGGGTGTGATCAGCCCCGCTGCCAACATCATTTCCAAGGTGGCAACTGCATGCGGAGGTAAATGCAAACACACAGGTGGGTGCAGGGAGCTGCCGGTGCCTCGGATTGAGTCGAAAATGTCCCAAGTCATTCATTAAGCCAAGAAAGGAAGGGCAGCTGTCAGTGCTGTACTTCAACAATTCAAATGGGAACAGCTTAGAGAGGACAGAGACTCACTTCACACTCAGTATTAACACCTCTTAAAGGAGAAGTTCCGTTTTTTGCAACCTGGACCTTATTTCTAGCATAAAATATGTTAATTTACTCACCTGAACAACTTTGGTGTAACTTGGAGTGCTTCGGAAGATATTTAGATCCACTCGCGATCTACGTATATCCATATAACGGGAGTTGTTGGGGCAACGATGCAGCGTCTAAATAAGACATTATCTGCTGTGAAACTCCTTCATTTCACCAATATGTTGTTATGAATCACCAGCACTATTCCCCCGTGAGTTCGGAGCGGCTCGGAGTTGTGTTGTTGTTGTCATTCGGGGTTTTTTACACAGCTTTTCACTGACCTACGACCTCGATGAGATCACTTCCGTGCCACTGCCGAAGTCGTAGGTCAGGTCAGTGCTAGAAATAAGGTCCAAGTTGCAAAAAACGGAACTTCTCCTTTAATACTGCATGTGACACAGTCATACAGGAAGAGAAGGAATTAAACTCAGTGATAAAATACACAAAGTCTTGTCAGAGAATACACTGAATGGTCGTAGGGGATGTGTTAAAGCAAGTGTTGGGATGTGCAGAAAAGAACCTTTTTTTCTTTTATTTTTCTTTCACCCTCCTCCCTTTTTCCAACAAAGCTGGGTTTACACAGAGGATTGCCATTTAATACTTTGTATTAAAAAAAAAAAAAAAGAAAAGTCAGATGTGTTGACTGACAACGTCAGGTTCAAGTCTGGGCCTCTTTCCTGTAACAAACAGCTTCCTTGTGCTGTCAACATTTGTTGTTGTCTTTGAATTTCTCCTGGAAGACTTTGAACTCTCCGTACACTTCCACAAACAGCCCACACTGAAACCGCACCACACGCGGCTTCCCTCACCGGCTACGAGCCTTATCTGCACAGCGTCTGTGTTTTAGTAGGGCTGACTGTCAAACAAAGAAGAACAAAGGGGTGGCATTTTTTTTCATATTTACAAAATAAGATACTTCACAGCCACGTGGAGCCCTGCGCGGTGTCACTGATGCTAATGCAACATTAGCCCAACAGCTCTTTGATAACGCAGAGATCATGTTTTAAATGATTAACTCCTCAGAAAATCAAAGCAACAAGCTTTGCCAGCAATAAAGCTGTAAAAACAATCTTGAGCTTTATGTTTTACGCTGTTAGCGCTCGTGGCAAAAGGCTAAAGCTTCTGAGTGATTTTTCAAATGCAACAGAGGAAAGTCTCTAGCTTACATCTTTTTATCTAAATGTTAAAAGAGGCCTGAAATTTCCAGAGATGTCTTTTTGTTATGCAGCCTCATCGTCTGTGCGCGACCTCTCTCTTCATACTCTGACCACCTCCACCACCTTCCATCTGGAGGCCTCTGGTTCCGGGGGCCGAGGTGGATGATGGGTGGGCCTCCAGGGTGCCCAGCTGCGTGTTTGGCGGCCGTGGTGGGTTCAGGAGCGTAGGTGGAGGGAGATAACGTAGCTGTTCTCTTCAGGCGTCTTCTTGATCTGCCGATCTCAGATGGAGGACAGCCAACACACAGAGTGTTTTACTCTCTCTCCTTCTCCTCCTCTTTGTCTCTCTAACTTTCCAGCAAAACATACAGTAGCCTTCACACCGGTGGATGAGTGGGATGAATGAAAATGAGACTGTGGTGATTTTGTTTTTCTTTATCTCACATCGCTGCTGTCCTTCCATTCATCTTTTCATGTCCACATCTTCCAAAACTTGACAGAAAACAAACCGAAGATCGCTCCTCTTGTTTTCTGAGCTCTGCGTTGTTTGCAATGTGGCTGCAGGCTCGCAGCAAGCGCACTACAGATGTGAGACAGAGGCTGCCAATTGTCTCCAATATGGGTTCATTTGATTACTGTAATTACACCAAGAGATAAAGAGACAGAGGGAGGTAAATGACAGGGTGGGAGACAACACGAACAGTCAATACAACACTGTAAACATAGAAAAGATGGGATTCTGTAACAGATTCTGTAAACTTGTGTCAGACTGTCTCTTAGAGTCTTGATGATGGAAACTAGCACTGACCTTGTCCATCCTCCTCTCTGCCTGTCTCTTTGTTCAGCTTGATGAGAGTTATATGCCGTTTATGTCATCAACTCTCACAAATTCTGTGTGCCCTATATATATATATATATATATATATATAATGTTT
>OMNW01004497.1:10681-34134 GCA_900303245.1 Selene dorsalis | reverse complement strand
CCCTTCTCCCTTGCTCTCACTTTCTCTAATACCATTATTGGAACCATCAGCCAGAGTGGTGGCATTTACTGGCCCTGACGCTCCCAGATACAGAGACAGACACGCAAAATTGCACACACACATACACGCACACGCACACACATACTGTCTATACAGGCAGGCTGCCCACTGCATGCTAAGCTAATGAGATTGGCAAAGTGCCACATTACCAATATCAGTGGCAACCTTCCTTCCATTCTCTTCGAAGCACGCACACACGCACGCACGCACACACACACACGCACACACACACACACACACACACACTCTCACTCACAGATTCACACTTTAGGATTTAAGACATAGAATCAAACAGACACAGATGCACTAACGGACACAGGTGATTGCACAAGAAGAGAAACTACTTTTGTGCAAAAAGTCATACCCACAAAGACATTTGTGCAGTTAAAGACAACACAGACAGGGAGTGTAATGAGCTGGCAGGAGTTTCAAATGAAAGAAAGGGATGGAGGGATGATAACCTGATGTGCCAGATGGTTCAATCCAGCTGCCTCACAAGGTTAGAAGGATGATGGATGGGTGGAAAAATATGTTTTCATATCTCTTCATATCTCTTCCTTTAATTACAATGTATTGATTTTAAATTGTTTTTTGTTTTTTTTTGCTTAAATGTTACTCAAGACATGCCGTAGTGAAAATAGCAGGTTTATTGTCCAGTAACACCATTCTCACTACAGCACACAGTCATTTTATTCTTCCTTTCTCAAAGTAACGTGACTTGATTGAAACTCCAGAAGTAGTTCCATTACATCAAGCTTGAAAATTGTAATTGCAAATGTCACACAGAATTTAATTAACGTTGCAGTTACGTTTTTAAAACTTGTGCTCCACCCCTGACACCAAAAATGTGAAATGGATTGTAGTCACTTTGCATTTGCTTCATTGTGCTTGAAAGCACTGACATGAAATTTTCATGAATTGGTAGGCTAAAAACTATTAAAGTTTAATTCTGAATTATATACATGTTATGGATACAAAGTGCATTTTGACTGAGAACAAGAAAATCAGGGTTTTTCTTTGAGATAACACTGAGGACTTTTTGTGTTAATTTGTCCTCTTAATCCTGTGAAGCCTGTATGGGGACAAGTACTCAAGAAGTTACGTCATTTGAGAAGGGTGAGAGCCATGAGATGCTAAAAGTTGGACCTCCGACAAACAAATCTACATTTCTGCTCCAGCAAAGATCAAATCCAGTTATTGGTTCGCTTTACAGATCAGTGCTCTCCCCACTGTCTCTCAAAAACCTCCTGAGTGTGCTAACTGTATTTCATCGGCCACAGCGTGAAAGTTGAGTGGTCCTGTCTGCCAACATTTTGTCTTAAATGGAAACTTCTCTAGATGGACGACTGCAATTTTGTAAATTAATGTGAAAAGCACTTTAATATGAGGTTGGCTTAAAATATGTATTGGAGTAATAAATGAAATGTTAGAATAAAACGTAAATTTAATTGAGAGCCAGTGCAAGGCAGTTCAAATTAAATTTCTAGGAGAAGCAGTTTGTAAATGGTGTGAGCAGGTACAGCTTTTTTTTTTCTTCATTAAAGCTCTGTGTCTTTGTCAAACTCACTTTTGGAAATGTGTGTACACTTGTATTTGTGCGTGTGTGAGTGTTTGTGTGTGAACAGTTTTATCAAGGCTTTTTGCCAGCTTCTGTGGTGTCTGTCTCTTTGGCCAAACCAACAATGCTTCCTGTCTGGCTATTTCTTCAACTCATTCATCATTTACTGAGTGGAATAAATGTTTTACAGGGATCCTGAAAAAAATGAGGAAATATTGTTCAATCTGGGCAGAGAGCCGAGTGAAAATGTCCCAACATTTAAAATTTGCATAACTTAATTTTCAGGGGGGAGATGTGTGTGCATTTAGAGGAAACATTCATTTGCTTTTGCACCTTCTGTAATTTGAATATGGCATTGTACTACAGTAATCACATTTGTCACATACTGTATGAATGGATGCTTTAAATTGCAAATCAGGAAACAGGTCTACAGCATTCCCATTGGTAATTAGAATTAATTACTTGGGAAGTACAAATATATAAAGTGTGAACTTTGAAGTCATGTTTCTTTAATCTGTGGCCTGTATTCAGTATTTTGTTATTTTGACCCTGCTGGCATTTTTTTTTTAAACAAACAGTGCAGCAAGAAAAGTCACATCAATTCCATGTGCAACCCACATGTCCTTTTATTTTCAGAACAAATACATGGTCATGTGAAGAGTTGAGGCTGTGAAAAGTTGTATGTGCTGTGATGAGACTCCTCCCTTCTCACCTGGTGATCTGCTGTCCTTCCTTTTCTCCAAGATTAAATTGCCTTCTTCTTGTTTCATTATCTCCTCCTCCTATTCTTTTTTCCACTTTACCTTCCTCAGCTTACACTTCCTCCCTTTTTTGCTATAACATTATGCTGTTTTTTTGTTGTTGTTTTTTTTACATCTTTTCTTTTCTTTTGTTCTACCCCAACTGTCCTGCTTATTTTCTATACCCCCTTTTAAATCTCTCTGTCTTTACTTTATGAAGTTGTGCTGCTCCTCATGCTTCTCCCCCCCCTCCTTTCCTCCCACTTTGGCAACCCAAGTGTCTGCCTGTTGCCACGGTTACCAGACAGTGAGGGAGGCAGGGAAGAGAAAGCAGGGAAACTAGGAAGGAGGGGAAAATACTTTCAGAGGGATGAGAATCTGTGTGCGTGTGTGAAAAGGAGAAGGCAGATATGGGAGATATGGTACTGATGTCATAGTGGGACTCCAATCTTTCCATTTAGATTAAAACAACCATGACAGTTAAAGTAACAAACTCTCAGACTTTGCTGTTTTAGAGAAGACACTGAGTCATCAACTTTAGTTTAAAAGATACTCAAACATCTGCCCTGTATAAACTTTGATATGTGCTCGTTCACTTAGGCTGCCCAGATTCCACTTTAGGGCTTTTATTTACTGAGCTCAAGATTAAACAGTTTTGCGGTGCAGTTAAGTAACAGTGTGTCAGGAATCGTCAGTATCTTTTTGTGTCGCTGAAGAGCTGCCAAAATGCTATTAGTATAATTTCATACGTGTAATGGATAGTAAAAGAATAGTAATTAAGACCTTGGAATGAATAACAGCACTTACCATGGAGTTATAATATCTGCTGTTCTCTCAGGTCACTGTCCAGGGTCCTGAATTTGAATTATGCTTATGTCTCTATTCACTGCCCTTGAATCAGTATTATTAGAGCAACTGAAACTGATTTCAGCCCTGAGTCCATCCTCAACCACATGGAGAGACATAAATTGCTATAATGTACACAAAAGACTCTCAGTTTACCTATTTTAAAGAGGCGCCAAGCCAATTTTACAAATGAAACTTTGTTTACTTGTCATGATGAGACCTGTATAATGTCTTCTGTAGCTCTGGGGGAACATTTTATTCGACCTAACAAAATAATTGAAATAATGTCACACTGATGTCATCAGCTTTATCTCAGCTTGGGTTTAGAGACTACAAATTGATAACAACAACAAAAGGTGCCACGGTGTTGCATTGTGGCAAATGTAGGATCAAGCCTTTATAGAGACTAAAAGTCAGGATCCTCCAGTCTCTGCTGCACCATTTAATTTGTATATCATGCAACTTAATTTATGTACAGTGCTTAATCCATGCCTAGTGCCCCATTAAAACAAGGATGCAGAAGCACCACTTTTTGCTCTCAGGTGTCAATGGGCCCACTAAGCGTAAAACTCTGAACCGGTTGCTTTTCTTTACTCACACTAGAGGGTCGAAGGTAAAAACATAATTTCCTGACACAGATCGATAATGTCAAAGTCTCCTCCGAGTGTGTAATGAGATTCCCAAGGCAGGGGTTCCTGAGGTAACTAAATTTGATCCGGGCCAGAGAATTGTTCATTTTTGTCAACATTTTCTGCTCATTAAACGTATCACTATCGTAATTCACTGGTTTGACACGCCTGTCTTCAGGGCTCATTTTTATGAATTAAACATTGCATGGAAACAATCAATTTTCAGTCTAGACTACTTGTGATCAATCACAGTGGCAATGAGTTGTTTTACTCTTGTATGTACACAGCAATCGATTGATATCAATACCATCTTACCAACTGGCTCTCCAGTTGATGTTAATTGTAGTGTTTGAAAGTACAGTTGGGTTGTAGCCTTTATAGCCAGAAAACAGATTTATAGAAGGGAACACATCTACCTTATGCTCAGAGGTCTTTCAGGAACAGTATGGGTGTACGTTACAGAGGATTGCCAGATCCGAATTTGTGTGACAGAGATCACATTGATGTCTGCTCCAGAGAACAGACACAGCTTGCACAGCTTTTTGTTATTTAATGCGTTTATCTTATCTCATCTTACCCGCTTTATTCGTTGATATTAAAGAAACAGACAGAAAAGAGATAGAGAAGATGATGTGATTTGATAAAAGTCATGCTCACTGAGCCATCACGATACTCATAATAGGGTGGTTTTTGTTGTTGTTGTTGTGTTTGTTGTTGTTTTTTAAGTTAATTGTTAAGTGTTGAAATGTCACAATTGTGTTCCTTTCCAATGTGATGATCCTGCCGGTATTATTTTTCACAGATTTAGAAACCTTTAGCATTCCTTTGTAGGGTTTCCAAAAAGGCAGCAAATAAAAAAAGTCAGAGAAAAAAGGAATAGACTACATAAAGCAGTAGAGTGGCCTAAATATGCTTTTCAGTTGCCAAGAAAGATTTCCCAGAAATAGATCCAAATATAAGAAGATAATGGAAGTGTCTGCCCTAAAATGGAATTGCTGAAAAGAAGCCGTGTATTACTAAAACTGTGTATAGTTTTTCATGAGTCAGAAAACTGTGAGTGCAGGTGGGATATTTAGCTTCATGTCACAGTTTTAGCATTCACATGCTCTAATGTCCTTGATCAAGACACAGTAACACGTAAACATCATAAAACATATTATGGTTACAGCTGTGAATGCCCTTTTTCTCCCTGCAAAGTAACCCAAAAAGTCTTTGGACAAAGGTTATGGGATGGATTATGGCTGTAGTATACTAAAATAGTACACAGTTTTGTCATTGGAGCAGATGTCCTGGACTGTTACTTAGGCGTGAAGTCTTTTTGTCTTTAAGTGCAAAGTGCAGAAGTAACCTTTTGTGTCTCAGTCAGTGCTTTCATTCAGGGAACTTCTGAGCATATTTCCCTAACTTCTGTTTCTTTACATTGATTTCCCTGACTCCATGTCCATATACTCTCCTAGCAGGTGTATGAAATGGTTATATTTGTAAGGTGCATTATAGCTGAGGAGTAACATGTCCCTTTGATCAGAGCCCTGCTCTTACTCAGTGCTGCCACTATGTGTGTTTTGACTGTGAAATATGTGGGTGGTACAAAAACATTTTTATCATCCACAGACAGGTATGGGAGTATTCAAAGGTTGCCACATATGTGGAAATGACAGCGCTGTTTCCATAATTTTATCTGCATTCCAGTTTTGCCACATATCCTTTACATGGCATAGGAGTCTGCAGAGAAGTGGTAAACTCACCTCAGTTGTTTTTTTTTTTTGTTTGTTCCACAGTAATTTACAGCTTTTGGGAATCTAAACAAGTTTTTTTGCTTAAGCCAAAAAGCGGCAGACTGAGGAGATGATGTCATCCATAGACAAACCTTGGAACCGCTCCAGCACTAAATAATGTAACAACTGACAGCACCAGTGGTGATTTTACTGGCATATCTGAAGAAGTCACAGATGTAAGCCCTGCAGTCAGACACTTTAAAACTCATTTTGATGTATTATCTCAAACCAAAACCCTACAATCCCACAGAGTCCATTTCCAACTCGCCATCAGGGCACCAGTTCCATAAAGCATCACCTGATTAGACTCGACGACGACTTTAATATCCAAAATGAGGAGAATAGGTCAGAGTCAATTATGTTTTGGCATGTGTTTGACCTTTTAATTGTGGGATAGCAGCACCCTGAAGGTTAAAGGTTTCCAGGCTTAAATCATCAGACAGGTAGGAGAAATGTGCTGTAGTGGTGAACAAGTGACTCCCACCCTCCACTCTCCCTCACAACATGCTGCTTCCTTGAGCAAGCAGCTTACCACCCCTGCAGATGTGTTTAATGGCATTTATAAGTCACCTGCTAGAAGAGATTGTGTCGGGCCCCATGGATTTGTTGGAGGGTGGTGTTGGAAAAGTACATACAGTGTGTTCAGCTGAATCTCATCTTAAAAGTAAGTATAGGATAAAGGCGCAGTCCTGTGGGTGACAACTTTGCTTGGTCACACTTTTCCATGTGTGTTGCACAGATACAAGTCAGCTTGCTTCAGCACTTATGCATTAAACATTATTTTTAAGTACTGAGCTCTGTCTTATCCCACTGCTGAAATGACACAATGCACAAGATTCATACTGTATCTCAAGATGCATTAGATTCTAAATTACCATTGGATATAATGGAGAGGACGCATTTAGCCTCTTAACAAAAATCAGAGTCTAAGAGGGCTAAAGGGGATACAATATTCCCTCTCTAATGTTTCCATGGTATGACCATCACATCTCAGGGAGGCGGAGAGAGTTTTTATGTCTTGCCATAGCTGTTAATTTCTTTGTCTTTATCATTCTAAAGGATGCTGATGTAGCACTTATTGGCATTGGGAGCACAAATGTTACTTGAGAGGATCTTATACAATCTATAAATGACTTAACCTTGATGAACATTTTCCGTCTTCTCTATAATGCAGTTTTACAGGTCCTGTGTGAAATGTGCTTCAGTGCTCTCAAACTTATATCACATTATAATTATTATGTGGGAGATAATTGAAGACCTTGTACAGGTACACGCAACCTTGAATATTACTATAATCCGAAAGTGTGTTTGTATTTTGTACACAACTTTTTTGGTATCTCTGTGTTATGTCGTCCAGTTTAAACACCACTGCACTTGATATTATCACCAATGTAAAGGTAGACTTCATGGCTGAGCAGGTGGATTGCATTTGATTGTATAGTAAAATAGATTCTGAATGTCCAGCGCCAAGTTTATAATCCATGTTTGTTAGCATGAGCACTACAAAAGCAACACACAGGATTCCCCTCAGCTATGGACCCTCTTTTAGATTAAACAAAGAAAAGAACAGCCTGTGCCCGTAGCCTTCGTGTTGAATCTCTTGTAGTCCTTTACCATGCCCTTGCTTGCAACAAAGAGCCATAAAGCTCCCAAAAGGTAGGGCGAGCAGTTATACATATTGTGCTTACCCTATCATAAATCACTGTATACTGGGCCACAGTACACAAAAGATTGGGCTAAGAGCTGTCTCACACGCCTTGAGCTGTTCATTTTGCTCACACTTGCCCTTTGTGTCACTAGCCATCAGAAAGCAAAGTTGCTTTAAAACAGTAATATAAGCAGAGCATTATTATGTGCACATGGTTGAATTAGGTCACTGTTGTGCCCACAATAATTGCAATAATTTGATTACTGTGTGTGTCTAAGTCTGTGTGTCAGGATTGCCAAGTTTGGTTCTGAAGTGTTTCATTGATCCCTTCTGGCAGAGAGAGATGAGCTGGATTGCTGCTAATCCGGCAACCCTGGAAATGTCAATTGAGGAATCTGTTCGTGTGTGTGTTTGGCAGGCCGGGAAGCGTGTATGTGTGCACCTAAGAATATGTGTGGTTCAAAGGGCCTCTTCATGTATGTGATGAGCTCTGATAGTGCACACACCACACACAAAGACCCAGCTGAATTCAGCATGATCAGCTGAGTAGAGCTTTGCCTTTGTACTCAAATTGACCGACCATCTTGACATAAGTGATTGAAACACCAAGGTTGGAAAATGGTCTCGAGCGTTAAACCTCAGTATGACTTGATATCATCCAAACACCAAATAAAAAGGACAATAAACCTTTGGTCTCGTTGTTGCCAAGGACCTGTGAAGAGTTGTTTGAACCTTATTTCAAGCACATTTTTGCACAGTCTTTTTAATGGCCTTTAAGCAGTACATAAAAAAGTCCCATGACCTCGTCACATGGAGAAAAATGAATGAATAGTGAATCATGGAAGTGGAGCTTGTGTACCATCATGTTTTGCCCCAGGCTGCCCGAGTGGGGTTAATCAGTTCATGTGTGAACACAAGCCTGGAAAGGTGCGCTCAGCAGATTTCCTCTGGACAAATAAATGCTTTGAATAGAAAAGGGGAAAAAAAACAACAGAGCAGAAGAACTGTTGTTTGGAGCAATGCTACATTGTGGAAACAGTGGCACAATGTCACGCCACTGTTTCTTCATTCCTTCTAACGACACTTAACATCCTGACTCCTCCACTCAGTTTCTGTCTTTCACTTTGTTTTTCCTCCTCTTACCCCTGCTCAGAGGCCTTCAGTTTGACAGGAAATGTTCACTGAATATTCATGTATCCTTTCAGTGATTTCTGATGCACTTCTGCTGTTGAGAATTGTCTGGGTGACTCCAAATGGTGTTGCTTTAAGTAGCTATCTCATACAAGATGAGTTCGAACCCCATGATTCAGTGAACATACATTACAACAAATGGCGGCCTTTTGAATGACTTCTGCGATTCACTTCATAAGGAAGTAGAGGTGTTTAAACATGTTACATTTACTGTTACATGGACCCGTCAGTGCTGTTATGAATGCATTCATGAGCAAGACAAGAAACTCTTTAGGTGACTTCACTTGAGATAGAATTACAGAGGAAAGGCTGTATGTGTGGCTGTGAATAAGTGCAGATCTGAAACCCTCTCTGTTATTCTGGAATAACCCGACTGCCTTCTGCCTTTAAAGCAGCAGGATTATTATATAACTAATGGTTATTCAACTGCTAATTGTAATAATAACAGTGTGTTTGTCTGTGTGTGTTTGTGTGTGATAGTTGTTATAGCTATGCAGCACCTCAGACCGACTCTACTGCATCATGTTTTACCTTTGCTTTTGTGTATGTATTATTTAATATATTTTTGTTATCCTAATTGTGAAATTGTGAAATGCAGGGTGTGTTAGGCTGGCAATGTTATGTTCTTATGTTTGGATATCCTTTATTATCTAACATTTTTTTGATAAACGAACATCACTTCAGTTGACCTACAGTTCAGTCCCCAGTCTCCATAAACCTGTGAGATTGCATTCAGATTTTCTGCATGCTTGATTTATGAAGAGGTAAAATTACAGATTTTGAAATGTTCCACATTACAAAGAGAAAGAACAAGGACCACTTGGTGCTGTGATTGCTCTATATGCAGTCCTGTCATGACATCCATTTCCACAGCTGGCCCACTTTATTGTGCATTTTTCATAGCTGCATACGCTGTAGGAACCTCTATCATGAATTCCAAATCTGATGTATCATAGGAAGGCTACAGAGGAAATAGGACTTAGCTATCTAGATGCAGTAACTCAATCATCATTTGTTTAAATGCTTAAAAATATATATGTCTATGTTCGCCTAATGAGGGTATTGTGATGTGGCTTTGACTCTTATTGTTTTATTTAATTGGCGCCACCTTAACCATTGCAGCAGCAGAGCAGAAAACAATGTCATCAACAATGTCTTAATGGTCAGATGCATTTCCGAAAACACTGCACAGTGCAGAAGATGCTCACATGGTTTAGTTTCAATAATGAATCGAATGCGCAGTTGTGTCATCTGTTTTTCTGGTGGCTGCCATGTGTCTGTTCTAATTATTCATCAGTCAACCTTCATCTTATAGATTAGTCAGGTCAGTTTGACCTCTGTTCTCAAGACCTCAGACCTGTACATTGTAGGTTACAATTTACTGAATTGCTGATGTGGTCACAGATGTATCGATCAGCCTGTTGTTAAATAGTATGCGGGTGTCACTATCTCCGTTTCTCTAACCCATGTCAGCCACCATGGCAAGGAGCAAACAATATACTCTAGTTCGGTGATAATGTGGAAATTAAATGAGAATTGTAATGGGGAATTTGTGAAATTAGAGGGGAATGTTTGCCTCAGCAGCTGCCTCCTCTGCTCCACCTCTCTGTGTACACTGTATCTGGAGACACGTTGAAATCAAATTTGAGTCCTCAGAGTGTATTCTGTAATCGCCCTCTTAGTAATCTCATCCCACAGCGGCGGTATGTATGACACCAGCTGTTGCTATACGGAGGACGGTAAAGAAATATTAAAGTACAAGGGATTTCTGTGTGTGTGGGTGCGTGTGCTGAGTGCACAAGTTTCTGCGACGATTAAACCAGAAGTAAGTGAACAAAATAACATCTAAAGGCATCTTTTTTTTTTACCGGCTCTGTTTCTTAAAGCAAGTGGAGAAAGGAAGGGGGAAAAAAGGCATGATGGAGGAGGGAGTAAAGGACGAAGGAAAAAAAACGGTGAGAATGAGGCGGCAAGGGCACCAGGTGAAACACAACAACATAGAGAAAGAAAGTGACAGCAGGGGAAAAAGAGAGAGAGAGAGAGAGCAGGGGAGGTGGGGTAAACACAGGGGAAGGTTAGTGCTCCAGAGCAGTAGCTGGGTGGAGTTCAGTCCATGTTTCTACGGTAACAGACTTCCAGCAACTTAACTGTAGGAAATAGTGAGTGGAGGAGATGGTGTGTTTGTGTGTAGGGCCTCATTAGTCAGATTGGAGATGATGACATGCAGCAGACACAAATCAATGGTAACCCCCTAAGACAGCAGCTGTCTCCCTGTTCCTCTCTGTCTCATTAGTCCTTTGGTGTCTGCCAATCAGCAACGCTTCTAAAGTATCCGCAATATATGTTCTATATGTCTGTGTATCTGCGTGTGCATGGGAGTGGGTTCATCGGATGCACTGAGGGTGAAGGGCTGATTGATGAAATCTGTGGTAAACAGTCTTCTGCAATGACTCTCCTTCCCTTGCTCTCTTTATCAAAACACAATTATCAGCTCGATCATTCGCTCAAACACACACACAGAAACATGCACACACACGCACACACACAAGCTTGTATTCACCAAAATAGTGCCCTCTGCTTAGCATTCTTCACCTGCTCTCAGTGACCCATTTACTCAGAAAGCTGTTTTTTTAAATTCATTAGTGAAAATGAGAGCTTGCTTATTCCCATCGCTTCCTGTCTTCACTGCTTAGTGCTCCTCTACCACTCCTGTGTGCCACTGTAGTTTTGCAGTGCCAAAGGTCCTTCAAGCTGCCATTTAGCCAGCCGCCATTAAAGCCAGCATGCTGCAGTTGGAAACATACCCTGCAAATATTATGGGATATTATTGTAATTAAGCATAATTTGGATATTTTAACCTGCAATTTGCTGTTTATAGTGCTAGTGCTCTCCCAGTGGGTGATATATATATATATAGAATGTCCTAACTCCTAATGTACTACGCCTTTGGATCAATTTAAGTGATTATCGTCATTACAGACATTATTCATGTATACTCACTGACAAAATGAAAATAAAATGTCCTACTTTGTATGCAGGGTCAGTTAATCTCCTCCTTCTTATCTCTGGGGGGGAATCTGGTGGTTGTTAAGGCCTGCTTAAAATGTACTAGTTCATACAAAGCACTGTCCGAACACATCTAAAAGCAGAGGTGCTCCTTGCAGGTTTTCCTTCACAGAGAGGGATGAAACTTAATAATTCTTCAAAGGACAGGTGCACACACTCTCCTCAAAGGTATTCATGATGCTGCACTCCTGTAAACATGGGACATGATGGAGGTAGTTCTGTGAAGAATGGGGGGAAAAAAGAACCCTTGAGAGAGAAATTCAAACCCAGTTTACCTCCCCCCACCCACCCCAACTCAGACGCACCTGGCCAATTGCAGAGTGAAGTGGTGGTTAGAAGGAGCATTTTTTTTTTCTTTTGAAAAAAGTAACAAAAATTGTCAGAAGCACACTGCCAACTTCTGACTCTAAAACATGTGGGGGAAGGGTGAATCTATTTTATTTGTATAGCTCATTTTTACAAACAATCTAACAGTCAATTTGTGTTATGCATACTGATGCTTGTAAGTTACGCCATCTGCATGCTCAGAATTAGTTGATGTAAGTGATGTGCACAATTCCTTCAGTTGGAAAAGAGAACCGCTCTCTCATACTGTTATAATGACTTCTTATCCTAACATATCCAGTTATCTAACACACACAGATGGCCCACTCACTCTGTATCTCAATGAAAAACTCACAAGATATAACAATTATATATAATGTTTTGTTGTAAAGTATGGTTTGGCTATGTTTCAGTACCGTATCGTACACTTTACCAGCTGTTGACAGCAGTATTGTTTGCTATCACAGACCAGATACTTGACATTCTTGTTTTAGCAACTCATTGCAGAGTAAGAAAAAAAAATCAATATGAAGATTATAGATAAACATTAGAGCAAAGAGGAACAAAACTATATAACCCTGATTGTTGTTTTGTTCCAAAGAGGTTTGGTAATGAAGCAGCACTGGTGTTAATCAGAGAGAAAGTTTTGTTGCGATCATTGTTCTCGCAGTGATATTTATCAGGGCTGATGCTGTTGCACTGTACTTGGAGGAGAAGAAGTCGTAGCAAAAGTCACAGCATTACCCTAATTCACTAAACCACTTGAAGTCGTAACAGTCAAGATCGGAGTACAGCCAGGCCATTGGTCAAAGAGTTGAGACCATTAGTGCCATATGGAAACATAACGTCATTAACCATCATCACTCAGTACAGCTGAAGCAAGGCTGCAGGAACAGGTCAACTGAGGATATGTGTTTTGACTTTGAAAGTCTAATCACATTTAAAATGAAAAAGCATTAAGGTGAAAGTTAGAATGAATGGAGATGATGGTGTGGTATAATTTATAGCACCTTACATTTTTCTTGGAGGGCATAAAAGCCCCTGAGAATTTTAAATGGCTTCAACAGTAAATTGGTGTTTCTACTGCTTACATAGAACATGGAATACTAATGGTCCCCATTTTCATTTGAATCCCATTTGTGCTGTACAAAAACCCCATATGTCCAGCTGTGAGTCAGATAACACGATTGTTCTAGATTAAAATGATATATGGTCATTGCTGTACAAGACTTTATTGAGTGTTAAAGATGAAAGATTCATCATGACAGTTTGTATTTTTCAGATTTATTTGGTAAATTTTGTCAGACGGCTATTTCAAAGTGTTGTCTTTACTTTACCACCACAAAGGATATGATGTAACCATCTTTTGTGCTATCAAACTACAGTCATGCCCACATGCCGCAGCAAACTGGCTTGAAGTTTCAGAGCAAAGAGATAACTGATGGTGTGTATGACATTGGGTTACAAAGGTCCATCCCATTTATTTTGTTGAGGAATTAAACTCACAACTCCCCCGCACGCTTCAAACAGTAAATCTTGGCATCCACAGACTCATCTTCCTCCACACTCTCTCTTCCTGCACTGATCACACTCACCTAAATTACACATCCACAACCTGACACTGCACCAACACCTTGCGTTGCAGCCTGTAATTTCAATCCACTGTATAACTCCAGACAACAGTAGTCGAATGGGACGACAGTCTTTGTCAGCTGGAAATAGGCAAGCAAGCAATTCAGAAACAGCATTTTAGCAAACACCTACAGACTAAAGGAAGGCCTGACACTGCTGGCTAAACCATTCTTCAGTTTCAATCATTTTCCTACCAGTGTAGAAGGATTGTTATCTTCTATCAACACACTGACAGTGTAATTTTAAACAAACTGTTGTCTGGATAGAAAGCGTCACATGTTAATCAGACAAAATGTAAAAATTCCTCATTGACACAACCCTGACTCTTAATATAATATCCATCAACAAAGTACTTTTGCACTGGACATTAAACTCAACATAATTCAAACACAGTTTCTGTTGGCAAAACATATGCTCCCATGCTGAATTGCTGTTTTCCCCCCTCTTACAGGTCCCAATAAATCTCTGATATTTTACAACAGTGGAGTCAGATAGTAATTTCTCTTTTAATTTCATGTTTATCCCTGTTCTGGTTGTAAATTACACTCTAGTGGGGAGGCACTAAAAGTGTTCTTCTTTAGACACTTTTATTAAACTCTAAATATGTCCCTTTGTGGTTTGAGACAAGTTGGCATAATTAAAATGTCTTCTTTAATATCTCACATTTCAAGTCACTGGAGGCTGTGTTGTCTAATGAATTTAGCAATAAAAAAGTGGTAACAAATCCTGTGTTAGATTTGCTCAAAGTAGGTGAGTAATAATTGTAATTACAGTGTGTTATTCCTCCACCAGACAATTTTCAAACAATAGTGCAGTGATTGTGAACTGACGCAAGTTAAGTGTGAACAGTGATGGCAGGTTATCTTATTATTATTCAAATGGCTTGTCATGCAGTCACAGCACATGTTCTGAGAATTGTAAAAGTGGTTAAAACATGACACAGCTAATTATTCAGAATTAAAACAATCTAGCGTTTCCAGTCATGCACCCACGTTCTACAGCAGTGGTGGTTCTGGCTGCTTTTAGTTTGTCTGGGTCTTTAATTAGCGATTATTCCTCTGCAGCGATGCATTATCTAAAGAGGCTCTGCCACCTGCAGTGGTTTTATTTGGTGTTTGTAGCAGAGGAGCATGTCTTCCATCTGCTGCTATCTTTCTCACAGCCTCACTCCTCTTCAACACTTCCCCTCTTCTCCCTCTTTGACGATTCCCTTAACACAACAAAGAGTGCCCTCGGTGTTCGTCTTTTCTCAGTCTTTTTTGTGGACTGTTCCTCAAATCTTGTCTTTGTGTTTTCTTTCATGTGCGTCCCTCTGCCTCACCCTTTGTCTCCCTGTTCCTCTTGTCCCCTCTTTTTCTCTCTCCCTATCTCTAATCCATCGTCCCCTCCTACCTCTGACTGACAGTGTTATAAATTGATTTTCAGCCCGGTGTGTTCCCTCTGTCTCTCTCTAGGCATTTCCCTTATTTAGCCTCAACTACTCCAGGGTATAGTCGAGACCGCAGGCTGACTGTCAGTCAGTGGCAGTGTGGAGCAGTCTAATTCTTGGCTGACAAGCGTTCCTGACAGCAGGAACCAATGGGACGTTTCAAACATGCTTACTCTCTCTTGCTCTGTCTCTCTCTGTTGCTTTCTTTGCCTTTGCTATCTCGCTTTCTTTGCTTTTTTTTTTTTCCTGGTTTTGGCCCATGCCACTCCACTCTTCATTCATCTGCCCTTTTTTGCTTTTGGTTTTGTTACCTTTCTGTCACTTTGTCACATCTCCTTTCCTCCTTTGCATGTCCTCCGTCTTTCTTTTCTTCTCGCTCCAAAACTGCCTCAGATACAATCATTTTCCAGAGACGTGAACAGCTCATTTAAATTAACTAACAACACATTCATTCACACACATGCGCAAATACACACGTGTCTCATTTTGCCCCTGGAGCCTGAGCTGCTGTGATCTGAGTAATGATTGGCTGGTTTGTCTGTCTGGGGTGATGTGATTGGTCAGTTTGCTCCACTGGGAAAGCCATTCTTTAATCATTAATGAGAGGCTGTGAGATTAGACGGAATAGCTCTTTAAGCGAATCTGGTATCACTGATGTCCCCAGAGAGAGGGGAAGAGACGGAGAGGGAGGCAGCGAGATGAAAGAGAGACAGACAAACAGAATGAGGGAGACACAGAGAGTGAGGCAGAGAGATGGAAGGGAATTTAAAGTGCTTTTTTTTTCAAAGTTGGACTTGTATAATATCACCATACTGCAGAGGATAAGAGTAATACTTTATATTATACAATATGTGCACACCCACACAGATATGTGTCATATGGAGACTTTGCTAGCCCCCCAAGTATGAAGCAGAGACTCCCAGCAACCTTGAGGGGTGTACCATGGGTCCCATTTCATTGAAGAATAGGGTAATTTCACTGTTTCCTCATTTAGCAGTCACCACCATGTGAAAATGGCTATATTCATCATTGGGTTCCCTGAAGAAAATGACAAGCTTAGTAATTGATTTCATCCCTTCAGAATCATCAAGCTGATTTCAGGACGTGTGAAGTCAAATTATCGTACTGTACGGCATTTTTTATTCATCTATATATTGATTTTGCTGGGTTAGAGTAAGTTTTACTGAGTGTCTTCAAAGGTTTGTACAGGGCTGGAGTCTGACAGCATGTCTTAGCCTTCCTGCTAAAGGCATATAATGCTGCATCTGAAAACGCAGGGTTGCATGGTGTGGGTGGGCAAACGTCCATTTTGAAATTTGTCAGATGCAGAGATGCTGCAAAGAAGACTCGATGCCTTTGAGGCAAGATTTTACAATCCTGGAAAGTTTTAAAGGCAGAAATGCTCATCTTGCTTCATAAGGAGGGATTTCCACAGTGCTGCAGTGCTATGGTTCAAGCTAGCAGGTACCTACATAGACACAGTATGTATTTGGTACCTTTTTTTTTTTTTTACCAGACTAACTGGTGTTTTATTGCCACAGCACTCTGCAGTATAGCTCCCCTGCAGCACTACAACATAACAAACCTGTTGTGAGGCCTGTAGTTTTTGACCAAAAGAAATTGGGGGGAAAAAAAAAAAAAAGATTGATTGCAGCCTAATGCCAGCTGTAAAAAATCTGGTACCAGTCCACCAGCTTACATCACAGGGCTCACAAAGACACACACCCACATTTACACCCACAGCAAATTCAGAATATCCAGTTCACTTTGGTTGTCTTTGAAAGGGAAACCCTTGCAAACTGTGCAGAAAGTTCTGGAGATGCTTGTTGAGTAGAAGCAGCTTTTGATAATGTGCTCTTTAAAGTTGTAGAGCTGCACATGGACGACATTTTTAGGCACTGTGGCTGTAACAAGTCAAAAGTGCAGTCTTGAAAGTGGTGTGACAATTGCCAACATAAGCCACTTGTTAAGCACGTGTTTTTTTTTCCTGCAGTGCATTATCTCAGACATTCAAGATGAGATGTTGCTTTGAGGAAAGAGATCAACCCTATATTGCAACCTGGGTTCATTAAATCCACTCAATTCAAGAAGCAGATTTTCTTCTTTGTCTTTAAGCTTCTTTTATCCAGGCAAGGTTTTGCTGAGCACGCATGCTCTTTTCCAGCTAAACCCCATTCCTCATTAGTATCAGTGCATATATTCACACCTGGAAGCCACCCAGTCCAACCACAGATCTTTTACTGTTTGCCAATTAGCATCTCTTCGCTTTAAGCGAATCCTCACCCAAAATCTCGAGTTTTAAACACACATGCTCTCTATTTGTGGATTCCAGTGGTGATCCATAAACAGTATAAAAATGAACTTCCTATGACCACGTGTTGGATTGTGCAGATCAGAGCAGTCGCCACTTTCTTATACATTTGCCAATTTGGTTCAAGACATATAATCACTAACAACGAATAAATACAGAGGCCTAAATGCTATGTTTGTTTCTTTTTCAGTAGAGCATGTGGTAAATGGCAGCAGAATTGGTAGGGTCATAGGAGGGGTTAAGCAGAAAGGCCAGTGCTGTAGAAAGAAGCTTTTTATGTGAGAGAAATCAGGGGAGAAGAATGAAGGTTAAGAATGGTGAACTAAGAAAACAGTGGAATGAGTGAATGTTTTAGGTGGTCAGGGTGTTCATTAAGATGTGTGTGTGTGTGTGTGTGTTGGTTTGTTTTGCTATTTGAGCAGGGTCTCTAGCTTCTATACTTGAGAGCTTTGCAGGAATCAAAATGCTGCAGCCCACAGGTTTAAACTGCTCTTTAAAGGTTTGGACGTGGTTTTAGTTTAGGGTTAGGATTAGGTTTAGGTTTAGGTTAGGGATGGGCCTAGAGCTGCGGTGGTTGAAGTCAGAGTAAGGGACAGAGGAATTCATTATGTCCATGATGGGTCCCCACAAAGATAGATGTACAAGGCTGTGTGTGTGTGTGTTGAGGGGCTGTCAGTTTCGGTCTGGTAGTCAGCATAATTAGTCCCTCTTTTACCCCTGTCTCTCCCTCTCGCTGTTTCTCTCTCCCTCCTCCTGTCTCCCCTCTCCATTCGTTTTCTGTATCTCTCTCTCCCTGTCTCCCTCTCTCGCCTCCATCCCTCTGAGTGATGAGTTTTAAATCATCCTTTCATTCTTTGTGCAATGATGAACGAGGGGAAATCTGTCCTTTTCTCTCTGTTTATTCTGCTTTCCATCTCTGTCCCTCTGCCCCCTTTTCACTCTGTATTCACGCCATTCTGTATCCCAGCTTTTCATTTTAATGAAGTTACTTCATTTGTGCTAAGACACCACACAAGAGTTCAGATAAAACTGTGATGGATTCAGAGGTCGTATCATGTTTTCTTGAGTGGACTGTTGGCTCCAAAATGGAGGGTTCATTTCTGGAAACTTAACAGGATTTTTAGCTGATTTAAAACATTTTAAGGTAAAGATGAAATGTAGCCAAACAAGTGGGTTCATAAGTATGCAGGACAGCAGGTACAGTGCTATCATTACTGCTCATACCCTGTCCCCCACTTTTCTCTTAGTTTGACCGATTTAACACAAAAACATTTACAGGAGACGCCCAAAGCTGCAAACAACATGGTTTGCGGTTAAATTTTTAAAAAAGCAGTACATCAAGAAGGATTTTTTTTTTTTGCTGTTTGGAACATGATGTTACTTTGAGCCACCTCTCCACAGTAGTTCCCGGCACTGGGACTGTGAAAACTGTAAATGAGCTTTTATGAAATTCCTACTAGTCTGAGTGTAGGTGTATAACCATGACTCATCCCAACTGTACTATACTATAGAGTTAATGTGTAGACTCGTAAACAGACAGTAAAACAAGGCCTTTGTGTGTGTTCTGTTGTGTTTTGGCAGAACGGTTGATGTCTTCTCCAGAAACAAGGCTTTAGTGTGAGCTTTATCCCGAGTCTTGTCCCTTCTGCTCGAGGCCCCGCTGCCTGTCCACAGACTGAATTACAAAATCTTGATTTCAGTCACATATGCCTCAATCACTCTGTGTGTCTGGCTGCAGGAAATCCTGGCATCCACTGAATAATGGTGGTTTTCCAATCCATGGGTTCTGATGGATATTTTTTTTTTAACCCAAGACGTATGTGATAATTGCTAATAATTTTCATGTGCTGTAGATATGAAAAATTAAATAGACTCTCTTGAAAAAACACAGTACATCATCAATTTACCATCTGAGGGAAATTGCAACTTTACAGCAGTGCCTTCTTCCTTCTTTGTAAAGTACACCCTTAATGTGTGCACTCAATCAGTTTGATAGTCAGCTCACTGGAGGCATTAAAGCAACTGGCAGCGACTTAAGATAATATCTCAAAATATCTATGCCTTCATCATGAACAATGTTACATTAAGATCCCATATCCATAGTAGCCATAATCCATGTGCCAGTGTTTGATATATCAGTGATTTTACTGAAACCTTGAACTTTATCTAGTCCATCACATAGTTCATTAAAAATGAAATATCTTATGAGAGGTTTTGATATATTTGCCTTTTTCTTTGAATGTGTGAAAATTTGGTGTCCTCAGGTGAACCTCAGATTTCTGGAGCGTAAATCCCCCTAAACTTTGATCATAAAATTGAATTCCTCTCAGGAGCTGTGTGGATCTTCCCTTTCTGATCTGGGCCAGGATGGTAGTGGCAGTTCAATAGGTTGTTTTTTTCTTCTTGTGCTGTACCCAGTCTTTCTGCAGAGTTGTATAGAAGGAATAGACAGGCAGGGTTGGCAGTGGCATTTCTAGCCCATAGTTTTATTTTAATCAAATTGATACAAAAATAGTGCATGTCGGGAATGTGTATGTCAGTCCTGTATATTCTAATTGTTATCTGTGTGTGTGTGTGTGTTCATATGTGTGCTATCTTTGCTGTGTGCCCCTTAATGGCTCTACCTGTCCCTCCCGGTGCCTCAGCATCTCACCTGTGATTGGTTGTGAACGGACAGAGATCCCAGCCCTTAATTGGAGCTCAGACTGCCATTGGTCATTATATTCGTCACTGTGATGGCCCTCGAATTGTCTGCGTAAATGAAGGCTGACAAACACACACAGACTCACTCGCACACACATGTGTAGAGACACACACAGTTTTTGGTTAGAGTTCTGGCTTGGGTAATTGGTTGAAAAAGCATCCATCGGGACGACCTTGCTGTCCCTGTGGCCCTGGCTGCCATGGAAAATAACAAGGCCCATAAACATGAAAGTCAGGGGGATGATCTTCCTGATTTGAGCTTTGCACTCAGAGGAGCTCAATTAAGGCTTCGGAGTTCAAGGACTTTAAACACACAGAAGGAGCAATTTTCAATTAAACACTTGAATTTAAACTTCAAATAATACACCAAAGGCTGCTCCAGCATCAAACAGTATTGTAGATCTCTTTAACTCCCAGTGATATAAAACTGAGGAGCTGAATTACGTACTGATTATGTATGACAAAAGGGGGGAAAAAAAAACTGGTAAATAACACACAGCTACTTTGGATAACAAAATCCAGCATACACCAGCAGGATGACGAAGGATCAACCCTAAAATAAGAGTTTCTTCTCTGCTGTAGTGTCCTTGAGTGGGATGATGTTAAATCCCCACCAGCTCTGAGGGTTCCTGCTCTGTAAGCTGACTCTGCAGTCTGACTCCCCTGTGGAGTGGAAGAAGTGAAGAGTTTCTCCATCGGGGATCGATGAGAGCATCGCGAAAAATGCTTTGGACTCAATTCACTCCTGGACACGCCAAGGTTTTCAACTAACACCTGTGGTGTGTTTGATATATATAAAAAAAGGATCATTAAGATCAAAGGGAGAAGATAATGATCCTGATGTGAAATGCTAAGTCCAAGGAGATCAATTACATTTACATTTTACAGTTTAGGCATTTACCAGGCACGGTAACCCAGGGAGATTTAGAATAAGTACAGAGGCAGAATTAGCTTCACTTTTAATTTATCAGCATAAGCAGGCTGTGGAAGTGTTATTCACTTTAACAATCTGTTCAAAATTACTCATTATGTTTGCATCACTATGCTGTAAAGTTACTATTCTCATTGTGAACATGTTATCCACCATTATCCACCATTTAAACCATTTGTGTCCTGCATAGAAGGCACCTGGTTTAGAAATGGCTATCATTCATTAGTGTATCGAGATCCAGTGTTGTCACCTTCACTTGGAATCAGTAGCAGTAATGGAGCTGTTGAAATGCATGCTGGGCTGCTGTCTTGTGCTGAGAGAGAAGTCAGCCTCACACCTGTTGCAGTTAATTTAGTTGTTAGTTTTGCATCTGGTCCTCTCCTCCTGCTCTCTCTCAGTGTCTCCTCCTCCTCAGCCTGCCCCCGCATGCTCAGAACCATTCAAAAACCTACAGTTGCTCATTATGATCTATTAGTAGGCTATTTACCACCTTCCTCCCTAAAGAAATCACTAACTACTCTTGATGCTGCTTAGCATTGTGTACAAGAATTTGCATCTACATCATGGCTAATGTTTCTCTCTGAATGACACAGTGACTATAGATGTGTTTCTCTTTAAAACGGTTATATCCTTCAGTTTTAATTAGCTCATTCATGTTAATGCATTGTTAAAGCTGAGGGAAATGGACATATTGTTGTCCAGTATTAGATTGATTTGCAAAAACTAAAAGAAATAGCCAGCTTCTGATTCTACTGAAGCACAGAGGGTGGATCCAAGAGACAGCTGGTCTCTTATTGATTTCACGCATTAGGTCCAGTGGAAGGATAGCAGCAGTGGCAGCCTAATTTCCAGTCAGTCAAAGGACCTGGGTTCAAGCAATCCATGCTGAATGTGAATACCAGCTCCCGGGGTGTTGATCTGAAGCAGCTGCCCTGTGCCCTGGATGCGGGGGAGGGCAGAGAGAAGATTATGTTCCTACTGTAGCAGCACCATAAACTATAGAGACATGTAACTGTGAGGCTTAATACTTGATTCAATAGTTTCGGCTTCATATAGAGTATACACCGTATTCAATTTCTATATAAGAGGACATCAGCATCACAACAGCAAGACATAATCTGATCAAAGCTACCAGACTTTGCTGCTACCAGTTGAAGTGCATGTTCTAGAATGTTCTAGAATCTAGAATAGATGTAAAAGTACTTAGAAAACAACAAAGATACAATAATCCAAGCAGGTTACAAAGAGTCAGACTGAGGCATCCAAAAGCAAACACACGCAAGGTCCAAACCACAATTAGGATCAAAGAGGCAGGCAAAGCACAGAGGCTGGAAATCTAAGGCATGTGGCACGGGGATAACATGACAGAGAGCAAGTGGATGGAAAGGGTTAGAGGTGAGCAGGTGGGAGGGAAGGATGGGAGATATCTACAAACAACTGGAATGAATGAATGAATGAATGAATGAATGAATGAATGAAAGGATGAATGAGAAGACTGAAACTCCAAGCCATGATCAAAGCTGTTGGTTTATGGCTTATTCTTACAGTGATGTAAGGCAACACTGTACTTCAGCACCAGACAGGCACTTTCAGCCACTGTGACCTTTGAATAATCGACCACTAGTATTGGACTAGGCCAGCAGGTCAGCACTGTTCACTCCATTTATGAAAAAAATGTGGAATATTGTGTTCAGAGGGATACAGAGCAGTACTCAGTAGCAGTGTGTGTGTGTGTGTGCGTGTGTGTGTGTGTGCAATTAGTAGTGACTGTGTGTGTTTCCTTATATGCACATGCTCCTCAGTTGCAGCACAATCACTGTCACAGATGCTGCTCAAACACAATAATGTTAACTACTGTGTCATTTTGATGTTGTTTGTGCTTTTGTGTCCTGCATGCTTTACACTAAACTCATAGTTTATCTTATCTTTATCTTCATTTTAAATAATTGAAGTGTTGCCTCTTTTCTCCCCTCCAGGTTTCATCTACACATGTGGCGGTACAATGAAAGGCCGGAATGGCAGTATAGAGTCCCCAGGCTTTCCCTACGGCTATCCCAACGGGGCAAACTGCACCTGGGTCATTGTTGGGGAGGAAGGAAGCAGAATCCAGCTCATCTTCCTGTCATTCGCCATAGAAGAAGAGTACGACTTCCTGTCCTTGTATGATGGACATCCCCACCCTGCTAACTTCAGGACCAGGTAGGACCAGTTATTACTGTTTTTGTGTAAAGTGTTATGTGGCTTGACGAAGCTTTTAAACCAATTAAAACAGCATTTTATTTAGACTGCTTTCACAGTAAATTACTTGTGATCAACATCCTATAATCTCCATGGAAAAAGTAGCACAGCACAAGCACCTGTGATGACATATAGCCCATTACTCTTTATTAGCTTACTATTGATGTGCAGCCAGTTTTTACTTGTTTAAGCTGAAGCTATGACAAGAAACTCCTCTTTGTTTTTGCCAATTACTGATGAGCTATAATAAGCGAAGATGTCTACATGATCAAACATTAGGGATCAAGAAGTCAGGAAAAAAAAACCCGAGAATAAAAGAAACGGGATGTAGTGGGTATAAAAGTGTTTTTGTGTGAATACATATTTAGAAAG
>OMNW01004489.1:1754-12949 GCA_900303245.1 Selene dorsalis | reverse complement strand
AAGGCTGACAGAAATATTCATCGGCCCTCTATTTTGAAATCCAGCACCCACCTAATCTCCAGCCTCCAATGTAATTCCCTTATTGTGTGCCTCTGTGAGCATACAGAGTGACACATAAGACATTGATTAGGCAGCAATTTTATCCATGATTGGCATTCATAGTTGTTCCCAAGGTCAGTGACCCCTATCTGTGACTATAAGCTGCAGAGCCGACATGGTTGCGCATAAATAAAGCAACATGATTTCAGCCTCTCCTTGTGTGTGCTTGTACACTGACTTATAATCATACACATATACACATTTACAATACATGTTAAACTTTTATCACTCCTGAGACAGTGTTTCACAATGCGGGGGGTTGCATGTCGACCTTCACTTCCACAGCATAAAGCGAGATGTGTGCGTAAATATGATGCATTACTGGAATGTAAATAAATTAAGAGATATATGCATTCCTGGCATTTTCCCAGATCAGTGTCCCAGCTGAATATTTAAAATATCCTTTGACAAGAATCACAAGTGGTAATGTAACCTTGGAATTTGCATCATCAACAAATTGCCCTTACCTAACACGATGACAAAGTGCTATGGTGTGCATCGCAGCAGAGCTATTTGAGTCAGTGGGAGGCTGAGGTGGTGGAGAGAGGAATATGAAGAGTGACAGAATGAGGAATCAAGAAAAATGCAATGAGACTGAAAGAGAAGAACAGAGTGTGAGAGATGTGTTCTCCCTCTGAAGGCCGCAGTGTCACATACCTTCATGGTCATATTCACAACTGACATTATTGAGATGAAACTGTTCTTGTTCAAAACAATAAATCAGGAATACACGCTGCCAGGGTATTCTCTTACTGTCACATGGCGTACAGTAAAGTGCACATTAGTAATAAATCACAATTCCCATCATCAAACTGCTAAAAAACAGGCATTCGAGGCTGAAATGAGGTCATGGCCCCCTGTCTTATATAATTGAGATTTTGTGCTGCATGATATCATATTACTAAGACACATGAAACACCATCTGCTGGACAAAAATAATTAATCTTGTGTGTTGTACAGTGGCCCTGAGAGCTCAATCCACTGCAACTTTAGAAAAAACATGCAAATACACAAACATGTACACACACTGTATAAAACCAGATAACAATGTTTCCATAATATTCCACTGTTAGCGGCATACCACAACCATGATTAAGTTTGACAATACTTAAGTCACGCATAAGAATGAGAGTAGGATGCCAAAAACGCAAAGGATGCCACTGAAATTACTCACCAATGTCGTTCTAGTGTGGATTTCCTGGTTGCTGTCCGTGGTGCTGATCTGAAGTAAACTCCAGGAGCACATTCACAGCATTTGTTATCCCACAGAGGGATGTTTTGTTTCTTTGCTTGACTTGACTCAACTTGGTTCAGTCGGAACAGAAAGCAAGTTACTGACCATTTATTTTTACTTTATCATATATTATTATTTGGTCTCTTCACCTTAGGCCAGAGTTTATTAAATCGTGTTTTTATGGCCTTTTTTCTCAGGTATTGCCTACCTTGCTTAACTGAATTAAATGGTTGAAAAGTTAAGTTATTTGACTATCTATTAACAAATATTTAATCAACATGTCAGTTACTTATAAAAGGGGCCTATATTGTCTTACAGCTATACAACTCATTCCTGCTTTCACTTCACTTGTTTCTTACTGCAACTGCTTACTCTCAGCGTCACAGGATGACTCCACTATAATTTACATTCTCTGTATCTTATTAATAATAAACATGATTTAATGTCCCATATGCACCACAAAATATACAGATTGTACCAAGTGTTTGTACATGACATAAATACCACTGGGTAAGGATTGTGGGTTGTACTAAGGACATCTCGGTCTGCTCATTCCAGTTATAGAAATTCACTCTGGCTTTGGTCAATGTTTATAGAGCTCTAGGTCAGCATATGTTCTTCCTCTCGATCATCCTCGAGGGAACCTTTATTGAAAAACTATAACTATGATCTCTTGCAAGATGGACTCTGCTTTTATGTCAGAAATATTGCAGCATCCTTAACTCTGTCCGATTGTTCATCACCAACTCAGTGCTTCAATTTTTTGCATTTTTCCACAATCTCTTGATTGGGGAAGTAATAATTCACCACTTTAAGATCAGATACAAGGCAGCAGTTCATTTGGTTGGATTGGATTTAAGATGGCTCATTAAATGTTGAAATTGAACCGTGCAAAATGGTCTGGCCAAGTCCTTTTTTTCTACTGGAATGAGGTTCTCACCCCATATTGAGAAGTAATCATGGACATGGTGTGAAGAGTGGATCAATTCCAACAAAACCTGCAAATGCTCAAACTAGCCCACTCTCTCACTTGATATCAATATGGATCTGACTCACCTAATATCTATCTTTTTTTTCTGCTCAATTTAATGAACAGGGCACTCCGCATAAAATTAAAATGCAGAAGATGCTTCCTGCTTCTATAAAGTGAATAAGAGAATGTGCAGCAAACAGAAAGTCTATTCCTCGTTCTATTGCTACATTCTGGGATAGCTTTTCTTTATCTCACACTCCCAAAGCAATGGAAATGAAATGTCCTAAGGTGTAAGCAGTGACCTGTCTAGGATGGAGAGCAAAACGTATTACTTGGTTTAAGTTGTGAAAATGTCTAATCGACTCGCTTTAAAATGAAATTGAAATTGAATTTCTTTTTCATCTGAGTTTGAGAGAAAGAGCTCCAGTGTGAATGTATAGCCTTTCATTGAATGTTCTTGAACAGGAAAAGATGAAATGTCTTGCTGAAGGACCATCTCAAATGACATGATCTTCTCTGTTGAACAAGGCTACCTTGTGCCTAGAGACATTCACATTTTTATGGTGTCTCTCAACTTATTTGATCTCATATAAAGGCAAAAAATTCTGAGTAACTGCAATGACATCTCAAAGAAGTAGAATTCCCGTTGTTTTTTGTAGAAAGGCATGCATGAGCAGCATGAATTGATGTCATCTCTTTCCTAAAGCAACAACATGCACATACATAATCATGCTCGTTAGCATTTTGAACTGTCTTGATGGTGTGGTCAAACAATTTTACATAAAAAAGAATGTGTGATGACCAACCATAACAGCTGGGGGTTGAAACATTTCCATAACAAAGCCTCTTGAGGGAATGAAAGGGTCACCTACACAGACTTTCATAGCTTTTGCCTCACTCATATGTACACTGAAGACAGATCATGCTCCACAGGATTTATTATATTTAGAAGTTGTCACTCCACACAGAGAAATCAGTTGGGCTGTTGGCTGTCTCCACTCTGGATCAATGAATAGTGATAAGCCAGAGTGGACTAGGGGGTGGGTGGTTATTGGTGTCATTTACTCTACAGGGGCTTGCCCTTGAACATAAACACACCTTGCATTTCTACCAAACAGCAGCCCATAAAGCAACAGAGGAATCGTAATTGACCATGAGTGCAGGGTGCTGGCTGGCTAAAGTACTCTGAGGAGTGATGTGACTTACAATGAGCTAAAACTCAGGTGAAAAGAAAGTGAAGATGTTGCAACCCCCTCTGCTCCTACTCTTATGGGCGCACCATGAGATGTCATGTAAAGCACAGACTTGCACGGGCATTTGTGAACAGTCCTCAAAACTCCAGTATTGAAATGCAGCACCCGTGGAAAATTGGTGTGAGATGAACCATTGCTCATATATTACAAGGTCGGGTTGTGTGCTAGTCAACTAGTCTAATGAAAATGTATGGAATGGGCATATAGTGTGAATCAATGCTTCACCTGGTTGATATTTGAGCCTTCACTGTATAAAGGAGTCAGCTGTGATTTATGGGTGCAACGTGTTCGGACTTACTAATTTTTTTAATAAGTCTGATTAAGCTTCAGCAGAGATGGTTTGTGCTGTACATGGTGGATTTCAGGAGATGTATATGTTTTTGCATATGCAAAAGATATATGGAACACAGCTGTCCAGCTACGTGCGTTTTACATAAACTGCATGTTGTAACTTGTGTGGATGAGAGAAATCAATTGACTGTTGAAAATTCCTGCAGCCTCGAAGTCTGGACAGATGGATGTGTGGCAAAAAAAAAAAGACAGACACTTAAATAACTCAAGAGACACTGCGCACTGAAACTCCGAGGAGTGTTCGTGGGAAAACCGCAGCAAGTGACATTAACTGCTTTCTGCTTCAACTTTTAATGTTGTTTCTATTTTATGAGCTGTGAAGACACAAACTGGCTTTGTTGCATTGAGCAGTGACTAAGTTACATGGTGGTAAAATATATATTTGTGGTAATATATAAAATGTTACAATATTTCTCAGAATCACATTTGCAAGAAATGTTTAGATGTACAGTACATACCTGGAACTGAGGGTCACACAGATGTGCAGCTATGAAAGGAAGGGAATTTCCACTGAACGGTGAGACAAATTAATTATGGTATCGAAATGTGGCATGGCATCTATGAAGAGAAGGATCATTTGGACCGACATGTAAAAAAGGAAGAGATGTATAATTACAGAGGAGAGATTGAATCAGCGAAACCAAGTAGGGAGCAAGACAGTACATGGGTCCATTTTTAATGAGTTAAGCTAGAGTTAAAGTATGCAGCAGTACTTCTCTCAGTATTAATTAGCGTCAGTGATGAGTGGGTTTCTCTGCCCTGGCCCCCTGCAGCACCCAGCCTGTCTAGTCCTCACCCTAAGCCAGCCTGTCTGTGTAAGCACTGGGACAGGGTGAGATGGTGCGGGGCCTTCTGTTACCCCTGGGACACCATGTAACATCTGCTCCCCCCAGCTGTTGTACTCCCACTAACACACACACAGAAGAAAGTCTGGCAGTGTTGAACTTGCAAATGCAGCTGTGTGCAGAATATGGGTGATGGCTGATTCAAAGTAAACAACTCAGCAAAGTAAATAGAGGTCGTTATAGAAAGAGATAATTGTCCTTTTTATTTGCATGTTTCACTTGACACTGCTCGAGAACACAGCCCAGAAGCCATACTCCTCACTCCAATTAGTGGTGGAAAGTAACCGGTACCTTTGATCAAGTGATGACCTTTAAAGGTGTTTGCGCACCCCTGTGCTGTGAAGTGACAACCTTTTTTTCTTGCTATTAATTCAATGAGAACAGTATTTCAATTATTCAATAATAATGTTACAGTATTACAGTACAGTAAAGAGTAAAATGTATTAAAACATGGAAAACCACATCACTAAACAGGACTTATGTCTACATTTTAAAATTAAATGGAATCTTCAGGTGAAAGTTTGCCAGAGCAGTAGACGTTTGAAAAAGTCCAATATTTTTTCCATTTTCTCACCTCCCCCTATTCATTCACTGTGATAAAAAAAATCACGACGTATAATATGGGGCGAAAAACTGCCAAGAACTTACAGAGAACTTACCAAGAAAATTAAAATTAATAGCACACCGATTCCCAATCGATTTATAGTGTGCCTGGGTCCTCTCTCTTAGAATTATAGGAGGAGGAGCAGCGGACTGAAATTGGCAATGAAGAAGATGAAGAAACACTGGGCCTTGGAGCAAGAGCCCTGTGGTACTAATTAAAATTAAATCTCTGTGTTTTCTGTCACTGCAATCAACCCCTTTCAAAATGTGTGATCCATTGTCAACATACTGTTAACAGCAGCTTTAAAGGGGACATATTATGGTAATATCACATTTTGAAGGCTCTTTAAAATATATTTGGGTGTTTGTCTTGCCTTCCAGCCCCCAAAATGTGAGAACTGACAAAAAATCTGTAGTTTACAGGCTCCCTAGGTTGAAATCCATGTGGTTTTACGAGCTGTTCCCTCAGTTGTCTGACAATGATGTCATTAGTCTTTGAATTTGCATAATAACACCCCTACTTGTGAGTACCGGTACCGGTAGAAGGGGTGGGGCGAGGCAGGCAGTGGTTCATTTACAAGATCCCTGTTTCCTGGCTAAGATGCCGAGGCCATTTGGCTTCCTCTCTACAACACCCCGTACAGGGAGTTCACAGTCAACATGAACTGATGGCTCACCACAGCAGAACAAATACCTATAGCTTAAGAGTGCATTCCTCTTTTTCACAACAGATTAGCACTTTTATGTGCAACTTTCTAAAATTCTGAAAGATGCAATGACTCATGCACATAATGTGCTGCTATTTATGGTCCCTAATCACCCCCCCCCCACCACTAACCACAAGCATTTTTAACATGTGCATGCTCATTCGAACAACAAACCACCGCCTTTTCTTATCACCTTGTCTGGCATGCCCACATGGCCAGCTGCCTAAAACTGTGCTGACATCTATCTGCACTATAGTTTCAGCCTCTTATAGTCCCCATAGTGCCATGTACTGTAAGTGTCATATGGACAGAGCACATGATGGCCCCACGTGTGAAGTGTCCCCTCATACATGTTACTGAAGGGCTTTCCGCATGATGCGCAGGACAGAAATAGTCCATCTTTAAATGAACCATGAACAGTGCCTGGCACACTGGAGGTCTGAAGATACAGAGGCCTCCTAATGATTCAGTGCACATATGCACGTCTGCTCAGATCGTATAGAGCTCACATTAAAGTCATTATCTTTCTTGCTTAATTGTTTGTTGGAATTGAAGAGGGACCATGAGCTTGTGTCACAGACCATAACAGTAATGGATCAGTGCTGAAAGGGTAAGACGTCAAATAAATGTCCAAGAACTGTTTTGTCATTGCACACCTACACACTGCACACTCTCCTCAAACTGGAACCTGAGTGGGGATCATCCTCCATGTGTGTGTGTGTGTGTGTGTGTGTGTTTGTGGGAAAGGCTGATAAGAGTTGCTTAGACATGTCCTCTGGATGTCACAATACCCTGAGGGAGAAGGTGTCACAGAGGAGGATATCAGGCAGAACAAGGACTGCTCTGCTCTGTGATTCCTCTCTCCTCTCTGTGGCTTCACCTCCTCACGCCTGTTTTATTTCTGTGCCCCTGCACTGCTGGTATCACTGTAATTATTACTGTCATCATTCCAATGATGTATAGTTTTTTTTCAATCCTATTCATATTTAGAGTAGTAAGTAATAGCTGAAGCTCAGAGAAGCAATACTAAAATTGTACCTCTTCAGTCCCTGACACTGACTAAGTTCAACGTGTTAGAAATGGCTTGAAAGTAACATTACACCTTGGCCTCATTTAGATCTATGAATATGCAAATTAAATTATCCATGTTCTATCTCCTCCCACCTCTCAGCTGCTCACATGTAGCTCCACTTCTGCTCCTCACACACAAACCTCTGCTTGTTCTCTTGTTTCTGGCTGCTGTACACTAGACAATGGAAAGTGGTAAGATAAAAAAGGATGAGTGAACTGTACAGAATCACCAACAAGTCAATGAATCAGAATGGTAATGCATCTACTGTATCACTCTCTACAGTGTTGGGAGCGTAAGAGTAATATTCACATGAGCCTTCAACAGGACTACACAATCAAACAGCTAAGATAAACTTGTGTCCTAATCAGCAGCTCTGGTTTGGTAACATTAGGCTAACTTATTAAAGTCACTGGATTAGAGTTTGGACCTGTTAATGGATGGAAAATAAACTGGTCAGAGGGCCTTTAATGTTTGTGCCAACTCAACCATCCATCTAACACTTGTTGAGCAACTCAGTTAAATCCACAAATTACCAACCTCATGGTGGCACTAAAGGAAATGTAAGGGGAATACCAAAGGCATCCATCCTTTGACAACCATGAAGCGGTGCACAACACATTTCATTGTCCATCCAATACTTGTGCAGATGTTTCACTTTGGATCAAAGTGGCATGTTGAACAATGTCATGGCCATGACAAGAGATACGAATCAGTGAAATTAGTGAACCATGCTGTTGCATGAAGGACATGAGCTGTAGTCAGATTGTTTTTGGTTTACCTCAGAAGGGCCCAGTCTGTCAACTCTACAGCTGTCTCATTTACATACTTTGTTCAACCTTGAAATGTGACTCTAGAGGGAGTTGAATGTTGAATCCTGTTCTCCATAAAACAACAGTCTGTTCCATCCAGCCAATCCTGTGGAGGTGCTGTTAACAGAGACTGACCGATAAATCTGCCAGGTTGATGTACTGATATCAGTGCGTATGATGGCTGATAAGCACCAGGAAACTACATATTCCAAAGACATGTGACACAGCATGTTGTCCAGAGCACTGACAAATTCATATTTCAACTATAAGAAATATACAGTGTCTCTCATTAACCAAAATTTGCATGGTCTCCCAACAGCAGCTCTACACTAAGCACACCATAGATTTTTAAATACAGAAAAACAGCAAGCTAATAAGGAGTTTCCCAAAATACTAACTAATAAACTTTTTTTTATTTTAAATACTCTGAAACTCGATATGTTCAACTAAATCAGCATCGATTTGTACCAAAAAAGAGTCATTTATATTAATGTATCCACTGTCTCTCTTGAACACAGACACACAAAGTTCTCCAGCTGGGTGTTGTGCCTATTAGTAATCTTAATGTCCCACATCAGGCTGCTGATTGGATAACAACACAGGGGGCTATTTTAAGTAACTCGTAACATGTGAGCCAGGAGGAGAATGAACCTCTTCTCATAATGACTTCTGTGATGTTTTTCCCCTCTTTCTGTTCCTCTCTGTTGGTGTTTTGATTATGTAACTCTGTTCACAGGAACACAGACTTGTAGTGACAGACACACATATGCAAGAAAGCGCATTTACACATGCACACGTTTATGCACTGTGTGTACACAGGAAGTTCAGACACACACACACATATTTGCATAAAAAAATTCCCACACAAAATGCCGAGAATGTAAGCTGTCCTTTAAATGATCTCTTTAGCTTTGCCATGTGAAAGCAAACGATGTACATCATTTACTCATGACGTTAGAATTATACCTGAAGTCATTAACTTTACACAAGGATTTTTCTGAATTCTGTTTTGATTGACATTGATTATGTTGCCCTACTGTCCTCTGTAGCACATCACTATTATCATGAACAACAAAATTACAGTAATATATTGAAATTACTCAATTTCACATTATAATAACAACATTATTAAAATAAATTTCAGCTTTATCTCATGTGCTAATGTGCAGTTAGACTGGTGTCAGAGTGAATTTATTTTAAATGAAAAGGGTGTAAAAGTAAAGGAGGAAAGTCATAATAAGGTGAAAAAACACGTGCCTTTGAGAAGCAGGGGAGTGAAACAAGAAGAGATAGACAGAGAATATGGATAAATTGAGGGGTGCACGCTCTGATAAGCAGGCCTTAGATGCAAACCTACATCTAGTCATGGGTTATTTTCCAAAGAGGTCACCTCCCCAGGCAGGACACACTCCTCGCCTGAACGGACCAACAAGATTTTTGAGCACAACTCAGAATCAGTGTTTCCTTCAATATACTACCTCAAACTTTGTGTGCAGTTTTCTCTATCTATTCGCATTGTGTAATAGCATGTGTGCAACAGTAAGACCAGCTAAAAAATGAAAATGCCCATGACTGACTGCCTGAATGAGGAAATGATTTGGTGTGAACAGTTTCCATGATGGCATCAGCAGGCCATTCACAGGCAGTTTCACCACTCTATTGCCTTCAAACTTCAAATTTTGACTGGTCCACTTGACTGTAAATATACATGTCTGTTTATTCTGAGCCTACATAACCTATATAACCACAACCAGCCTACATAATGCCAAACCACACTGGTTTTATAAGATGGTATCTGTCCTACTTTTCAACTTGCTTTGTTTACAACATCGGGGAATAAGTGCAGTGTAATTGGGGCTAGTATTTCTTTTGCCAACTAACAAGAATAGCAGTGTTTAATTGTTTCAACTCACTGTGCATATTCTCTTTCTCTTTTAGTATCCTTTTTCTTCCGATAAAGCACCTTACAATAAAATTTGAACAAACCCAGTGACAATCCAGGAAATACTAGTTTAGCCCTGCGACTGGCTTGGAAGTGGTGGCTAGTTAACATATTTTTGAGCTGCATATTTCTTACCTTTTTCTGTTGTCTGAAACACAACACATGTAAATGAGAACAGCATTAGAATTTGGCTGTTTTAAAATTGGATATGCAAGTTACTTTTACATACTTGTGTGTGTTGTGTGTTGTGTGTTGTGCCTCTGTAATTCAATACAATCCCTTATTGAGCATTTTTTAAAAATACTTTTTTGTGTATTCATAGAGCTCATCAAAGGATAGTTACTCAAAAGCAAAATGCTGGTCTGGTGTCACAAGGGTGTATTCAGTTCACATGTTGCTTAAAAAGGACATTTATTGGTTTACTTGTGTCCTAATCTTTTAGTGTTTTAAAAGTGGTCAATGTCTTCCATTGATGACTGATCAATGGAGCACCTAAGCCCTTTGTGGAATATTATTTTAAGCCTCTTTCATTTCTTTAGGGTGAAAGAGTTACAAAGGCTCTTCTTGTTATCTTTTACTAAGTTTAAACCCCCCCATCGGGGTCAGTACAGACTTCCTGCTGAGGACATTCCCACACATGCACATACACAGTTGTTGTTGTTGTAGTCAGTTGTAGTTGGTGGAAGGGTTCTGATATACAATGAAGAAATATATGGAATACATACTGCTCTAATTGCATAACAAAGTTGGTTTTTTTTTCACTCATTTCATGCATGTGGTGTTATGATCTTTAGATTACAATAGTTGTACTAAAATTAGACTTAAAAGAACTGTAATATGTTGCTTTGCTTAGAGTACAGCCTTATATCACAACATTTTCTGCCAAGGGTTTTAGTGAAATGTAACCGACACCATATTCTCTAAAATGCAGCATAGTGTCAAATGAGGATACAAGTTTGAGTAGTAACTTCATTTGAAATTTAAATTATTTTCCAAGTCATAAATAAATAAAAAAACAGACGACTAGATCTGTGTATATACATATATGGTTTTCTCAGTTAATCATTTAATATATAAAATGTTACCGTCTCCTCCAGAAATCTCCCCCTCCCTCTAAACTGCATTGTTTTTTGTTTTGATCGGACAACATATTGAGCTGCCAATTTCTTTGTCCTCATGGTGCTTTAAATTGTAACCCCTGGTTGGCACTGATATTGTATGTGTGTTTCTGAGAGTTACTGTATGTAGCAAATATTGTTATCAATCAATAGGAGCCTTTGGCACAGAGTTTGTTTGGACAAATTACC